>NJCR01000490.1:0-25633 GCA_002234235.1 Fusarium hostae | reverse complement strand
TTTTGCAAGATATTACGGTACTTCAAGGCTGAAATTGATTACATCGCGCGCGAGAACCTTGACAAGATCGATGGCCGCCACGAAAGTGAATGGAGAATTGCCGAGGAATGCTACAACCAAGCTATGGATCCTTCAGGCTCGCTGTATTCCCAACACTACTTTCTTAAAATGGCCAAGGACGACCCTTCCTGGCCTTACCGCTCTAACGACTGGGGCTTAAATAATATGGACA
Source organism: Fusarium hostae (assembly GCA_002234235.1). Classification (NCBI taxonomy): domain Eukaryota; kingdom Fungi; phylum Ascomycota; class Sordariomycetes; order Hypocreales; family Nectriaceae; genus Fusarium; species Fusarium hostae. The sequence continues at coordinate 25,401 of NJCR01000490.1, read as the reverse complement.
GCTGCACCAGAGTGCCAAACCAATCTCTTACACGCGAGCAGAGGGACGAACTAGATGAAAAGCGGGAGGCTGAGATACGAGATGATTGGAATAACTTCTGGATCCGAACTTTGAACCAGTGTCTTTCAGGGCCAACGCTGTTCCATCCCCAGGGCGCCTCACCTTCAGCCACCATACAGCGGTCTTTTGACGATGTTTCACGGTATCTGTTCCGGGTCCACGACTCAAAAGGTTCGGGGTTCAATTCCGACACCGTCTTTGCATCAGAACACAGTTTTGTCCAATACGGAGCGCTGGCACCGAAGGTCGATCTTCTTTCATTAGATGATATAAGCGCTTCAGACATGCTATACAATCACCTGGAGAGAAAGAACTGCTTTGGTAGTAGCAGCTTATCCGGTTACGGTGGACTACAGGATAACCTCGTCTCATGGACTAGCTCTTTGATGAACGCCATTCAGTACGCTATATGGAGGTCTCATGTCGGCCATACACCAACTTCCAATGTTCATATCTGTGCAGTGAATACCAGAAAGTTTCCTCGGGGGCAGTTTGCAAGAGACATGTGGTTACTCGACACATACGTCCACCCAGAATCAAATTGGCTTCGACTGGAAAATCCAGAGTACGACAATGGGGAGTATCTTTCTCAAGGAACGATTGATCACGGTGGTCGATCGTGCATCTTCTCTCTGCAGGATCTTATATCATCCGACCTTTATTATCTGTACCCAGAGTTCGCAGACCCGTCGGCGAAGAACTCCTGGACGAATCGAGTGCTAGAGCTTCGATCTATCTGGGGACAGGAATATCGGACATCCACATATGAATTCTACCACGCCTGTGAGATTGCAAGGGGCTCCATGAAGATGTTTGATCGGTGGGATGTCGTCGTGCTGTTCTTGAGCTTTCGCAACCGCCATTCATCTTTGTTAAGTAAGTAATCTAATCCTTGGCCCTTCCCCAATTCGATAATCTGACATAATTATCCAGTCGATCAGGGGAGGTTTTTGGACAGAAGATTTCCTGAACCTGACGAGGTTTATCGTTACAGGGCGCTATTAAATCTTACGGACGACATTGAAAATGTATTTGACCAAGAGTTGGGGGCGCTGCCGTCAGATGAAGCTAAGAAAGATGCCCATTTGCAGAACATGCATTTGCTTATGGACTTTTTCGTGAGATGAACTGGGAGTTTCTTTTGGGCGAAAAGAGCATGGTAGTTCAGCACTTCGCAGTTAGATTGCTCTTTCGCATGGAATGGTACCAGAACATAAACACTCCAATAAATCGGATGCACACAAGCTCCATCAGACGGCATGAATGGCTTGAAATTGGTCTTTTAATTGGCTTATCTGCATCCAACGCCGTGCATGACGGAAGTCGTATTTGAAACCCCGCACCAAGACAGAAACTCCCCTTCTCAAGCCTCATCTATCCTCAGGAGTTCCTGTTTAACCAGCTGTCCTGACGATGAGCGACCACGAAAATCGGGCTACGGCCGAGATTAAAGGTATTGCCAATATGATCGATGCTCTGAACATCAGTGGCAAAAGGGGAAGAAGCCAACGTTGCAAGTCTCTCAACGAAGCCTTACGCAGTTTCGACGAAGCAGCTGTTGCTTTATCAGAACACGGAGCCAACATCGCCAAGTTGCTTCGCGCTGACGATGTATTCAGCAAGGAAGATTTCGAGTCCATCTACCTGGCACAAACCAGGGCTATTGAGCTTGGCTGGGTTGCACGACTCTTAAACGACTCTGCAATTCATGCCATTGTCAGACAAGTCATTTCCTTAGGAGACAAAACGTTGTTCGGCGTAGACGAACTCCTTCAACATTTCAAGAAGCCGATAAGGAACATTGCACAGAGAGTCATTGGGGAATCGAAAAGTGAGGACATCCTGTGGAAGATTGCTGAGGAATGTTATCATCAGGCTGCTAGTCCAACTGGCGAACTTAATCCCGACGACTACCTTGCTAGCAGCAAATGGATAAAAAAGGAAAACAGAAAACAAGATTGGATCAAATTCTGGATTCGATCACTCTGCAAGTGTCCCGGTGGCCCGACACTGTTTCAGACTGAGGAGGACTTTGTTTTCAAAGACTCGGCCCCAAGGCCTCCTAAGCACATGCCACGATACCTGTTCCGAGCATATGATGACAACAGTACGGGCCACAACACCGAGTATGTTATTGCTTCAGTACTTCGTCAGCACGATGAAGCGAATCGTCACAAGATCGATATTTTCTCAATGGACTATCAAGAGGCTTCGGAAATGTTGCACCAACATTTGGACAAGGGCCCTTTCAGTTACGAGGTGACTGATAACCTTGTTTCGTGGAGTAGTTCTCTCATTTTTGTGATCCAGTATGCCAACTGGAGATTCTGCAAACTGAATTACAAGCAGCGAGACGATATTCACATTTGTGCTGCGGATACATTGAAGTTTCCGCGCGGGCAGTTTGCAAGGGACAAGTGGTTGCTCAAGTGGTTCAAGAATGCGGAGTTTTCAGATCAAGAGTCCAAGTTTCGTAATCTTCGTCTCCACCTAACGCAGTATGATAACGGAGAGTACCTTTCTCAAGGAGTTCTTCACATTGAAGGACGCTCTTGCACCTTGTCAGTGCGAGGCCTGAAGAATGCTGGACTTTGGGACTTGTATCCAGGGTTTAATATCAACGATGTGAAACCTGAAGCCCCTGTGAGAACTCAGTGGACAAACTATGTCAAGGTACTTCGCGAGGCATGGCGCAATACAAAGAAAACAACAAAAGCGGAGGTGCAATGTGCACTCAATATTGCAGAAAAATGTTTCCCAGGTTTCGATCAGGATGATATGGCGTTATTGTTACTTTCGTTCTGCGAACGTAAGCTACAGCGAGATAATCCATCATTCCAAGATCCTTTTTCAGATTTACTACCTCCCGTATCCGTTGATGACGTTGATTACAAGGAACCCGCAGAGGTAGATCGATACTCGACGCTGAGGAAGCGCTTGTCAGGATTGAGCGAGGCGTCAGGGGAGCATGGCGTGAAACTGTTTGAGCAACTATATGAGTTGGAGGATATAGAAGAAGACTAGATTGGCTGATCAGATCACTGGTAAATGGGGACCTAGCAAGTGCGGTTTCATTATCTGAGCCTAATAAGAAGTTACTCCCCTGAAGCTATGAAAATACCAGGTGGATTGGTCTTCACACGCCTGAATATCTCCTCCTTCAGCTCCTCATCGCTCCACTGTCTGATTCCCAGGGATTCGTTGTCAGTCTTTGGAAAGAATCCATTTCCCATGCCATAACTCGCTCTTATGACAAAATCCCTCACGGAGATACGGTCTCTTATCCCTTCGTTGTAACGCTTCCACGCAGCCTCGACCAGCACCTTCGTATCAACTTGCTCAACCGCAAATTCAGCGTGGGGAGCAGCCTCACGAGCATATCCCAACACCTGGTTCTGTGTCATAACCACAGTGTGTATGTAATAAAGCTTGTTAACGGTCTCTTCGAATTTCAGGAGGACAGCAGAAATGGCCTTGCCAATATCATCGAGCGCCGTAGCAGACATCGGAATGTCACCACCGTCTGCAACACGAGTCGGTGCCTTGCCTGACAGACCAACAAAGATGTCTTCATCAAGCACCCAATCGAGAAACATGCCGGTATTGATGCCCGTGTATGTAATCTCGCCTTTCTCAGCCTTTGCCAAAACGTCATTCAAAACAGGTAGCTTGGTTTTCATGAACGGCATGTTGGCTATCTCGGGATTATCAAGCGAAACACCAAAGAACGATGGGATGGCTCGATAGATGTCAACATTGACGGCTGCTTGCATCGTAACCACGGATGCATCATAGGCGAGACGATTGAGTATGATCACAATGGCATCGAACCCGCGGCCTACGAGACTTGGCGTTAGAGTCTCGACTGATGTGTAGTCTGCTCCAATGACATCGACTTTCGGTGGGAGCTTTGCCGAAGATGGATTGCGAGTAAGTACACTGACTTTGAAGCCATTTTTGAGGAGGTGCTTGATGGTTGAAGGACCGAGACGTCCGGTGCCCTATAAATGTTAGCATGGGATTTGTCTTTACCCAGACAAACTTACACCAGCGATCACAACACTAGAGATAGTTTTACGAGACATATTCTTGAGTTGTCAAGTAAGTACCAAAGAACTGAAAGTTGAGAGATGGTCGGCCGATACGATAAGCCGTGCTGACATTGGGCGCCATACCAGTTTCTCGATTCGGAATGTCAGCTGACGTATATTGTAGGCTAGTTCAGCGGTTGAACTTGTATTCAAGAAAGGCTTTGATACAGGCTATTCATCTTGGGTTTTGTTTCTTTTCCTTCTGTCCATGCCGTTTCACCGACGTTCCTCCCATAGTAAATATGTGCAATATAGAAATCAGCGGTACTTCAAGTACAGCTTAACACCCTGCCTCTGAAACTGACCAATCTGTCAACATTCTTTATCATGTAGTTCCCTATCAGAAGTCCTCTAGCCGATACACAGAGTAGGAAGGTTCTTCATATGGATGGGCGCTATGGAATCATTAGCAGCAACTAGAGTTATGAGGGCGGGAAATCACCTACCGTTTCAGAGCTTTGACTGCATCCCTGGCAACGTCTTCGCCCACACAAACTGTTTCAACCCTAGCTTCTTCAACTTCCTCGAGCTGGCCAACTTGGCCAAGATGTGGCTTGGCTGCATCGCCTGAGCGAAACTGGCCAGTCCCAACAACAGTCCAGCAGCACTCAGTATAATTACCCGGTCCGGGGTAGCGACCTGCTCCAGCTGCGAAAATGGCCTCTTTGCATTTAGCAAGTGACAATGTGGGCACGTTGAAGACGAGTCTGAAGCGGGTAGCGGTTGTCATCGTGGTGAGTTTGCTGGTTTGAACTTGGATGATTTGTCAAGCTTGGGTACTTTTTGGAAGCTGAGAGGGCGGGGTAGTAATCATGTCTGATAACCAAATGTGGTGGGTGGTCTGACAATGTCACACTGGCTCGGCACCAACACCTATACCCATTCATTCATTTCGACCATAACCATTAGTAATGAGAGGGTATAGACACAAAGCACCATAGATACAGTCAACGGACGGTCATTCGAGATAATAAGCCGTGCTGACAGCGGTCGTCATACCAGATTTCTCCGCTTTGCGAATTGGAATGTCAGCTGATGTATAATGTCGACCAGGTCAGCAGTCGGATTTGTATTCATGTATCTCAGCACGTACACAGCCGCTAGCTCTCGGATTGGATCTTGCCAAACAAGTAGTCTTTCGAAGTAAAGGCCCGTTTCCTCCGCGCGACTGACGGCAACTCGGTGCAGCGGTGGCTTGGCATTAGCTATCGCCAGGCTCGGAATCGTCTTGCCACTGCCCTGGGTCTGATCCATGGGCGCATTGGCGATAGTAGTGAGTTCGGTTGGAGAACCTATCATCCTCGGCTGGAGTGCTCAATCTCGAGCCCTTGCCTGTAAGCGACGTCCCACAAAGTTGTAGAATTGGTTCTCTATTGTGTTCGATACGGCTATTTTCCATCCATCGCGTCACCGGTTCTTGAAGGAAAGGCGGCGCGGCTCTGTCGATAATGTCGATCTGAAAGCCGATGTTGCCAGCGCTGTCAATTGGGGACTTCGATGGAAATGAAGGATGACGGGCTCGAGCCGACGAATCTCTTGCTCCTGATACTGGAAACCGACTCGTCAGTAAGCCTATATGGACTTGGAAGCGTAAAGCGTGACTTCATGATATTCGGTTCGTGGTTCTTTGGGCTTCGATCGTGGTCAACTGCCTTTCGAGACCGGTCGACGTCCGCGCTCCTACTGGCCAGCAAGTCCGCGGGCGATACGAGCAAGAATTCTTCTGTTGGTGAGCGCGAAATATTGGAAGCTTCGTATTCTCTTGGAACGGCGTGATAGGGGCTCGCGTTGGTCATACTCCGCCGAGACTCGTCGATGGGCAAAAGTAGCCTACGGCTCGTAGCATCGTCGTTGAAGACTTGACTCGGTTCGCAGCGATTAGATAAGGCGGTCGGGTCATCTAATTCTGATGCGGGTATTTAGGTAGCGATCATCTGTACTTTGTTCACCGAGCTGGAAGAAGTCGTGGTGTGTTCGGTGGTCGATGGACGAGGCTTTGGGTTCGTTTCCGCCTCGACCGCAGGAGGACGCAACATGTCGTAACAATAAAAAAAAACGCGGTGCGTATTCGCGTTGAGGATTCTGCAGATGGGAAGTTGATGTTGAAGGTGGTGAGAGGTGGGTCTTGAAGAGCTTCTGATGGGACTCGCTTGTTGGAGTCTGTCGGAGGCCGACGACCGTCGACAACACAACTCCTCTTGTCAATCGTCCATTGCCCGTGTCGACCGGTCATTGGATTCACGAGAAGATCTACACTTTCACCTACTTACCTACACTGTTACGGGCCCCCTCCAACACCAGCGGGTCTTTTCACCCAAATCGTGAGCATTCTTTCTGCATTCACTGACGTGGCGTATCCTCAGCACTCGGATTGGTAAATAAGCTCGCGCAAGCAAAGTATCGTGGCATCAACAAGTCACAAGCAAACGCAAAGCCAAAGTCTGACCAAAGAGGACAATTGTTCCCATCCCACAAAGCTTGTTTTTCTCTTCTCCTATAAATAAATCATCTCGCCCATCTGTCGCCTCTACAGTTCCTCATCTGTATTCCTACTGACGTTTTCCTCTCGCCGCTTTTTCCGGTTCTTTTCCCTGTTCTTGTCTTCCTTCTTCCATTCATTTTTTGCCTTGCTTTCTTCATTTCGCACAAAATCCACAGCAAATCGTCACCACCACCAGCAAAAGGTTCTTCATCACCAGTCATGGTCCAACACCAGCACAGCAACCATGAAGAGGCAGGGTTTTCTTCTTCACACCACCAGCAAGCCGGTGAATACAATGAAAAAAAAAAGTTCAGACCTAATCAACTGGACAAGCCAGAGAAACAGCGAGGGTAGACAAACTGTCAAGCAGTGAGGATAAATCAAAAATTGTGCCGCGGCCTTACCAACCTACTACGACACTGGGGTGTTATCACAAGAAGTGCCCCAGAGCGCAGCACTTGCGCCGACACCTTGATGGTCAGTCAACAAGACAGCTTGTCACCATAAGCAGGAAACCTCCATTTTATTCATGAAGAGAAGAAAAGAAAAGAAAAGAAGAAGACGAAGATGGGGGGAGAGTATTCTTATAGTCATCTGGGAGCGATCTCGCTCCTGACTCCGCAGCGACTTGAACGAGACAGAAGAAGAGCAGAAAGGCAAGTACAAGTAACATCGACAGATGACACCATTCACATCGAACGACTTGCCCACCTACCCACGTCAAGGAGGAAAGAGCCTCTGACTGCGAAATACATGCGCGAACACCTTGAAGATCGGTCTACAAGACGGTCTCGTCCACAAAAGGAATCGAGTACAAGATGAAAAGAAGAAAAGAAGAAAAGAAGAAAAGAAGAAAAGAAGAAAAGAGAAGAACCAACGCATCCGAAGAGGCGTCTACATCGGATCTTTTACACCGAGTGTCAACGCAGAGTTCAGCTCCTGATCTGTAGGCATACACAGCAGGCTGGACACTGAAGAAGGCACGACGTCAAGACGACAAGTACGTAAGCTCTTGGCAAGACAAGACCCGATGCAAGAGCGGGATACTTATTTTCACAAGGAAGGAAGAAACCCCACAAAGAATTACCGGCACCAACACCCTGAATGTCGGAGCTCACAGTATAGCTGGGTCAAAACTTTGCTCTAACACCGCAATGTGAAGAGGAAAGGAAAGAATAGGACTCCGAGACGAGAGCTTTTCCGCAATCTTGATGAGAAGCAGTCCTGTCTCTGGCGCAACAACGCGGGTACGAGATCGAAACTGGAGTAAAGTGGAAAGAAGGCAACGCTACTCCCCCAAGAAATAAGCAGTCTCTTGCATGGCAAGTACCTTGCGTCAACCTCCTCGATCAAGCGATGCCTGTAGCCGGGTGACGTGAAGCCTTCGGAGCTTCTGGTCCGGAAATGAATACGGGAAGGTGCCCAGCCAGACCCAGAAGAATGAATGAGTCACCTGGAGGACGGACAAAAATGGAGCCTCAAAGGGGATTTCGCCTGATCTTTGAGACGAGTGCTGGTAGACGCGTCATTACATCAAGAGAAGAAGATGGGGAAGGAGATATGATTCTTAACACGTTGAGGCGACATCAGGTACGGAGACGTCGGGCTTGAGGAGACTGTTTGTGATGAGATGGGTTGAAAGCAATTGGAGATTCGATTCTGGATCGCTATCATCGTGGGGAAAGGCAGGCAATTAATTATGTACTTCCCTGAGTTGAGTTACCAAAAAAGTAAAATCTCATTGTACAAAAATTCTGTGAACTGTTGGTACTTTTACGTGGCTTTGTTTCGTTGACTCAACCGTGGTGATTGAGGTGGTTCAAGAATGAGGCTATTCGGAGGCCCAACATTGGTAGGGCAGCCAGAACTTTTAAGGTTTTCTCTGTCGCACAACTTTACACGTGATCACTGCCCGAGGGTTCAACAGTTCCAATCCCCTCAAATCTCGCAATTCGCGTCTTCCAACCTTTGTAATCTAGCGCGGTAGCTCAGCTGGCATCCCAGTTCGATTTCCCCCCGCACATCGGCCGCATTGTTCTAGCCCAGCCTGTCTAAGCCCCAGCTCCGAATGGCAACATTACCGTGAACTATTACCATCCTGTACCTAGTCCTGCATTGTGATCAATTTATTGGTAGATAGTTGTGTGATTGGTGTAGTCTGGACTCAATGCGGAGGAACCGTTCCTCAGGGAGCGAGAAAACTTCTGACCTTGAAGCAAGGCGCAAAAAATAACTAGTCTAGGGTCTACTAAATCTACACTAAACTTAATTAAGTCTTTTTATCATACGATAAGTGTCTTAAGTTATCTTGCCCCCCGTAGCCGTTTATCGCGGCCCGTGGCGAGCTGAACTGCATGTGGCGCAGACTATTGAACCGTTATCATTGGGCGCCCTCTCAAGGGTCTTGTCTCAGCTTGGACTAAGCAACGCCTGTCTCAGCGCTGAAGATGGTAGCGAACGAGAGTTGTGAGAGGGTTTGAGGACTATTAGTGATGGCTGACTTCTAGACTATTGCTGAGGATCAATGTCTCAAGCCTTACAGCTAGCCACGAGGAGGTTGCGTGGTACTGAGATGTGATTTGGCTTGGGAGGGGAATGGTCAAGGGAGTTCAGCTTGCTATATCTGTGTCACACGAGACATGGGGAATGGCACGCAAAGGTATCGCGGGGATGTGATCAATATTCGGGCTAGTCGCTAAGCAATACATTCTGCATCCAGAGCTGAGCAGATACCCAGCACTTCGCGACGAAACTAAACCCATGCAGCAATACTTGAAAGCTATAAAGTTGTGATGATCTCCTACTGGTTCTGGTTCATCGTAACAACCAACCTCTTCTCGTTACTAGCAACTTCATTTCTACCCTCAACCTCAATCCTCTCTTTTCATCCCGTAAGCCATACTACAATTCACAATGTTCATCTACCAAGGAAAGCTCAACTGGTACAACTACGCTGTTGACGAGACCTTCACCATCATCTTCCCCAAAGGTGTCGTCCGCACCAACGATCCCGTCTACATCTTCACTCAATGGACGAAAGACGCCTCTGGCGTTGAGAAAGCCAAATTCTTCCAAACCATCGTCGTCCAAGATCTAAAGCAGCTCCCCAAGACAACAGATGTCAGCTTCACTCTATCCGGATCATGGTACAACTATGCCATCACCACTGAGCAGAACTACAGCAAGATCAAGGTCGACATGACCAGTCCATCTGGTGGAAAGGCTAGCACTACTCTTGAGCGCCACTGGCAACCTCAGGGTGAGATTAACCCTAATGCTGCGCTTCGCATCTGGGCTGGTAGCATCGATTGGCGGGAGAATGCTGTTAATGAACAGGCTATCTTTGTCCTCCCTGAGGATTATGAGGATGGAAAGCCTATTGTGTCTTCATGGCAGTGGACTAAGGATGGTTCTGGCAATGCCAAAACGTCGGCGTTTAAGGGTACGAACATGAAAGTCGTCGGATCTGATGACAAGTTCGACAAGTTTTCCTTCAACAATTTCTTTGACATCACTTGTGCTTGGGACAAGGAGACACAGAAGCTTGGTATTGAGGTCAAGGCGGATGGAAAGCAGGCCAAGATTGGCGAATTGAACCTTGTCGCTAAAGTCGAGCCTAAGAAGCAGTAAGCCTCGAAGTCAGAATTTAAGGGTACTAATGATGCTCATGACGATTACAGCTCATTCGACTCCGAAGACCTCTTTCCTCCCACCAAGAAGGAGACCGAGTTCCGTCTCCCCCAGCCTGTGCAAACACTTCCTCGCGTGCTCCACCCTATGCCTTTCCCCAAGACTATCATGGAGACTTTGACACATGGTGTTGCCTTTATCGAACAGGCCGGCTACCTTACTGCCCAGGCCCAGAACGTATGTATTATTTTCTGCAAATTTATGGTCTGTCACTAACGCTATATAGAAATTCGCTGCTCTGGACGAAGATTTCCATAAGCAAACTGTTCTTGTCCAATCTCTCAAGAAGGAAAAACAAAACCTAGAGAGTCAGATTACTAAGCTCAGCGATGATCGCAACCAGGCCAACACCAAGATTGACGAGCTTCAGAACCAGCTTGCCAAGGCCAACGAAGCTTACCAGAACAAGGTCAAGGAGCTTGATACCACCATCAAAGGGCTCCAAAAGCACGGTGAAATTGACCACTCAATCATGAAAAAGCTACAGGAAGATCTCAACAGCCTTTACTGCCAGAACACGGATCTCCAGGACCAGTTGACTAAGGCTCAGATTGAGAGGGAGGAGCTCCATGAGATGATCTCAAGTCTCCACAGCCAGGTTATCGTCCTCAATGCGACACAACTCGAACTCGAGAATGTGCTCAAGGTGCAGAAGGATGAGAACACTCGTCTCGTCAACGAGAACTCCCGCCTCGACGACGAATGGAAGAAATCACTAAAGGCAAACGAGGCTCTCCAATCCCAGCTCGCCAACACCAAGAAAGAGCACGACAAGACCAAGGAAGAACTCGCAAAGACCAGCAAGATTCTCAAGGACACCAAGGCTGATCTCGACGAGAAGAAGGCAACCTTGCAGACCAAGATCAATCTCCTCAACCAAACCACTGATAAACTCACGACTGTCCAGAAGAAGCTGGTCTCAGCCGACGAGAAGTGGCGCGACAGAGATCGCGAGAATGAGGCGAACAAGAAGAAGATCACCGGGTTGAAGCGCAAGATCGACGAGTGGGATGAGGTTGTGAATCAGCTTCAAGATAAGTGCTATGATAGTGGGGCCAAGATCGATAAGATCAATAAGCGTATCGATGCGCTTCGCGAGGCTAGCTGAAGCCAGGAGCTGGAGCCAACAAGCGAGGAGCCGGTTCAACCTATTCCGAGGAATGATCCCTTGTTGGCGCCGGCATGGGCTATGAGACGGTTCTATGGATCGTTACTAACTGTTTTGACATTTAGATGGTTACGATGGGGGAGAGGATGAGGTGTAATTGGATATGGAACTTAATTTGGCCACAACATCTTTATATTTCCTACCTTTGAATTGATACTCTACCACAATAATATCCGCGCCTCTATCCCAGAGACCCTGTAGGACGGATGACTTAGAAGTTAATCGAGCCCTATCTTATTGGTTGGTTCGCCATTCGGTGAGATTTAAGTGCGCGTTCAATCTCCACAACTGTGACAGACACCAATGAGATTCGGCCTTTGGTAAGCTATGAGGCGGGACCTGCATAGTCAAAGCAGGCTCCTGGAGCATCGGAATTCCGTGTCTCTGTCTTTGTTTCAAAATAACAAGCTAACCAGCAAGCGCTGACATGACGCGCTACGGAGGAATAAGCAAGGCGTCCAGCCACTTCCCCTCAACCTGAACGGCAATCTTTGTCTTGTTGTGTTCCATCTTTTCTCTTTATTTGTGGCTCCAGAGTCACGATGCTTCTGGATAATGTCTCTCTCCCAAATACATGGGTGATTGTGATTCTGACTGGACTGTTGTTTCTTCTGAGTCGCTATGTATCGCCCTCCGTCGATTCCCTGGAGCCGCCATTGCTGAAACCTCGAGTTCCGCTGGTAGGACACATCATCTCAATGTTCAGCGAGGGCGGTGGCTTCTATGTGCGACTATTGTAAGCTTTTGACAATCAATGACATACAATTCTGACCGATCACAGTAAAGATCGCAAGATGCCCATCTGCACCCTCTCCATGCTCAACGGCAAGATCTACATCATCAACTCTCCAGATCTAATCCAATCAGCACTGAAAAACAACGATATTTCCTTCGATCCGTTTCTTGTTGAGTTCTCCAAAGCCATGTGGGGTCTGAGCCAGAATGCAGGAGATCTCATTTCCAACAAGGTCTATCTGAAGACGGGACTGTCGATCATTCAATCTACCCTCCTGGGCGAATCATTGCATAGACTCAATCTCAGTGCTTTGACAAGGCTCATGACGTATCTAAACCCAATTCGACCCGGAGAGGTACTGGAAACGCCTGATGTGTTTATTTGGCTTCGAGACATCTTGACAGATGCAACTGCGACAGCTCTTTTCGGAGAGAAGAATCCGTTGACAGTGGATAAAGCGCATCTCATGTGGTGGGTATTCCTGAGGCCTCATTTCCATTTTAGCCACTAATCATTAACAGGACGTTTGACAAGCAATCCATGTTTGTAGCATTGGGGGTTCCAAGTTTCATTACCAAAAAGGCAATCGACGCCAGACGCGAAATCAACAACTTACTTTTGGCTTACTATGAATCTGGAGCCGAGGTTGAAAACGATGTATCCGACATCATACGCGATAGAGCCAAGTTTCTTCGTAGCACTGGCTTCACAGATGATGACCTAGCTCACATGGAAACGCTGCTGCCTTGGGTTGGCGTTACTAACACTGCGCCCACTTTATTCTGGCTCTTCATCCACGTCTTGACGAACCCAGGATACCTATCTCGCGTACGAGCTGAGATTGAGGAGATTACTGTCATTGCAGACGGGCCCCAAGGAAAGACAGCGACATTTGATGTTAGAAAACTTGAGAAATTCTGTCCCTTCCTGCACGCCTGCTATCAAGAGTCTCTCCGTCTGTATCTTCATTCCATCGGCAATAGGAGGGTCATGGAAGACACCAAGGTCCAAGACGCACAAGGCCGGAATTATCTGCTGAAGAAAGGCTTTAACATCCAGTGGGCACCATCAGTAACTCACTTCATCGACGAGATCTGGGGACCTGACGCTCATTCTTTTAAACCTGAGCGTTTTCTAAATGTTTCACTGCTAGATGAGAAGAAGAGAAGGGCATCATTGTTATCTTTCGGAGGTGGAAAGCATCTATGTCCTGGGCGAAAGTCTGCGTTCACAGAGATACTGGGATTTGTTGGTGTTGTGGCACTGGGCTTTGAAGCCGAGGGGTTGAGTTTGCCGAGGTCAAGAGATCCCGGTGTTGGTGCTGGGCCTAGAATGCCGGACTGGGGAGGCATGAATCCTGGGTTTAGGTTGAAGAGAAGGGAGGATTGGGAAGATGTCACTTGGATATTCCAGGAGTAAAGCGCCTCCAGCATGCAGCAAGTTTCCAAATGGAGATACCTTTTAGCTAACTCTTGCAAATATTATTTCAGACCATCTTCTCTATGATACATTAAATACTGCTCTTTACTTTGCTGCAATGGGTGCAGAGCCATACCTATTCAGAATCATTAGCATTGTTACCATAGTTTTGAGAAGGGGGGACGCTTACAAAGTAATCGAGGCGAGACCGAGAACGCCTGCTACACAGCTAAACACCATAGCGACGTAACCTTTCGTAGTAAACCCAGACGGCAGAGGAGGTACCATCATGTTCTGCCCCGTCAAGTCCAAATAGTCTTTCGTGTTACCAGCTGCATTACCAGCAGTCGAAATACCCTGATCCGCGCAAATCCGCATGTGTTCCTTTGGAATGGTCAAGGTCTTCTGCATCTCAAGTGGTGACTCAATCATCGTTGCAATAAGACCAGTGTCCATGTGCCATTCAATATGGCAATGGAAGAGCCAGACACCTATCCTAGTTAGACCTTGCTTATTTCATCTTGCTTGAGGTCAACTTGCCTGGATTCGTAGCCCAAAAGCGGATCACAAAGTTTCCCTGTGGGTACACGAGAAGTGTATCTCTTCTCATCGGCACAGATGGGTAAGTAATATTAGTCCAAGATGCGTTATAGTGGCCCGCATTTTCTTCGCTGCGGTGCACAACCTGGAATGTTCGACCGTGAAGATGAAAAGGATGTCTTCCAGAGTCATCGTTGTTAAGAACCAATTCGACAATCTCGCCGTGTTTGAGTACGAAGGGATTTGTGTCAGTTCCATAGACAGTGGGATTAGTTGCGTTTTCGCCTGCGGAGAGAACGGTATATAAAGTTGGGACCTTGGGGGACACGTAAGAGATGTCGTTGAAGAAAGCACTAATAAATTGTCAGCACTATGTTCCAGTCGGTGTAATGCTTCGGTGATACTGAAGATTTAACTTACTAGTTAGCTCCATCTCCGAGGTTATCCATCGTGAGATCCAAGGTGATAGTATGATCGGCTTTTTCTAACAGCTTCTCCCCGTCTGTGGGGACCAGCTTGAAGTCATCGTAAGGCTCAAAATCATTCAAGACAGCAGCTGGGGGCAGCTTTTTATCCGAATCGTACTCAAGCCAACCTGTGACATTCCAGTTCAGGCCATCAGGAATAGAATCGAACAGAGACTACCAATACAGATGATTAGCTTGTACAATAAGACAGTGTCAAGAAGGGGTAAGATACCGTATCCATACTGGCCATCATTGGGTAATTCGCTCCAGTCTCATTCTTCATCGTAACCAACACAGCATACCGTTGAGCACCAGCAATATAAATCATGTCCGTCTCAGCAGGTTTTGTCCAGACCCCATCGACTTCAACGATCTTCATAGTATGCCCTTCGATCCAGAAGTACTGAGACGCAAAAGCACCCACGTTAACAAGACGAAGAAGGTAGGTTTTACCAGGCTCAACAGGGAGAGTCATGTTTTGTGTGTCATTCATAAGTGCTGAGTTTGGAACAGGTTCAGCGCCGGTGGGGTTCTTGTAGGAGACGAATTGTTTCATGAGATCTGGCATCTGGTCGTGGTACCAATCTGAGAGCGTGATGAGACGCTCTTCGTGGTATTCACCCGCATATGGATTCTTGGGGTCTTGGATTATGAGGGCTTGTCGTAGACCATCGGGGTACTGAGCTCTTGTGTGAGAGTGATACCAGTAGGTCCCAACTTGGTCGGCCTGTCACAAATCAGTCTTGTTACTCTCGATAAGTATGAGTTATACTCACTGTGAAGTTGTATGTGATAGAAGCACCAGTAGGGATGTTGCATTGTGTTACCATAGCAGGCCCATCCATGAAATTTGTTCCATTTTGGTACATCCCGTGCCAGTGAATGGTAGTTGACTGGTTTCCCAACTGATTTGTCACCTTTGCGATGATTCTATCGCCTTTTGTGATGTTGACGACTGGGAGAGGCCATTGGTTGTTGATGCCGATGACAGGGCGCGCTTGTAATCCATCAGGATTTGCAGCCGTCCAAGTAATATTCCAGTCAAAATGCACATCTTTTGCACTGACCGTTGATGATCCAACAAAGAGGAAGACAAGCGACGAGACGATGAGTGATGAAAACATCGTGACAGTCACTAGAGTTCTAGTTCATCCGTCTTGTTTCTGTATACACTCGTCCTGCAGCTGATGAAGAAGAGATGGACTGAATCAGTTGGCGACAGGCTTGAGTTGCATTTGGCCATTCAATGTCATGCAGGGAACCGATCAGATAAAGACTGCGGCAATTTTTCAGCATGGCATGTCGTACCGAAAACCCTAGCATTAATTGCAATTGAGTAAGTAACCTTACTTTTGGCACCAAACTCTGGATAACCGGCACGTCCAAGATACGAGAATCAGCCCACAGCATCACTTTTAGATTGATAACTATCGGATAATCGGGAGCGTGATTAATTATCTTATCGATCTTGTCAAATCAGATGGCGTCAGACACACCAGATCTCGGAAAGTCGGCACTCGTACAGGGAGCGCCAGTGAAGCATACATTGATTAAAGTGATTAGCGCAGTGTCAGAAGTTATCTTATCCATCTTTTTCAGAGGGCAGATGACTTTTGCTCGGGAAAGTCGGCACTGAGGCTGGGACCTTTGGCACGCTAATGGGGTGGTAGCGTGGGAGGGACAAAGTCAATTCGAGGATCCACCATCTTGTGAAAGCATGTTGGGCGTATCAATATATTGTTTCCTTCCATTGCATATCCCCTCAGGTCAAAGGTGCCATGACTATCTTTCCCTTTGATACTCAACTTTATTGTTGACTGCTCAATTATTCATTTCTCGTCAACGTGCTGAACCATCGCCATGACAGTCAACGTCTTTGCTGTCCCAAGTACGTATAAACTCACTGAGAGGACCATATCCCAAGATAATTCTAACTGTTTAACTTCCGTCTAATAGTTTTTTTCATCTGTTTCCGAGAATGTCTCGAAACAAGCATCATCGTCTCCGTCCTGCTGGCATTCTTGAAGCAGAGTGTCGGCGGCGAAGGCGATAAAGAAACCTACAAACGCCTTCTCAAACAAGTACTTTCACCCTCCTCAGACTCACCCTCCCTCAATTCTAACAGAGAAGTAGGTTTGGATCGGAGTAGGTCTTGGCCTCGCCATCTGTCTCTGCATAGGTGCCGGCATGATCGGAGCGTTCTACTCCCTCGGCCAAGATGTCTTTAGCAAAACAGAAGATATCTGGGAAGGAAGCTTCAGTCTTATTGCGGCTATTATCATCTCCATTATGGGCGCTGCGCTTTTGAGAGTCAATAAGCTTCAAGAGAAGTGGCGGGTCAAGTTGATGCAGGCTTTGGATAAGAAAGATGCGATTGCGACGTCTGGTATCATGAGTCGCCTCAAGCTCTGGTCGGAAAAGCACGTCATGTTTATTCTACCCTTTATCACTGTTTTAAGAGAGGGTCTTGAGGCTGTTGTGTACATCGGTGGTGTCAGCTTGGGGCTTCCAGCTGAGTCGTTTCCTCTGGCTGTGATTTGCGGTCTTGCAGCTGGTTGCATCATTGGCTACATCATTTACAGGTATGTTTACTTTCTACTCTTTACGAGAGGACCTTGCCACTGACTATCTTCAACAGAGGAGGAAACACAACATCCCTCCAGATCTTCCTCATTATCTCCACCGGCTTCTTGTACCTTGTCGCCGCCGGTCTCTTCAGCAAAGCCGTTTGGGCCTTCGAAATTCACGCCTGGAACAACATTATTGGTGGTGATGCTGCCGAAGTTGGCTCCGGCCCCGGTTCTTACGACATCCACAAGAGTGTCTGGCACGTCAACTGTTGTAACGCTGAGTTAAATGGTGGCGGTGGCTGGGGTATTTTCAACGCCATCCTTGGGTGGCAGAATTCTGCAACTATCGGATCTGTGGTCTCTTATAACGTCTATTGGCTTGTCGTTATCATCTGCTTCTGCTCTATGACTTATATGGAGCGATATGGCAACCTTGGTGTGTTTACGCCAGTTACGACATGTTTTGGACTCCGCAAAAAGACTGCCCCCGAGAAGCCGAGTAGCGTTGATAACGAGCTTATGCCTTCTAATGGGGATGGAAAGACAGCCACGCCAGTACTGGTTCAGTTGTGAGCAACATCTAAGTGATAATTGTTACATAATATTATCAAATAGCATTTGTGACAAATATAACTTATTATGCTTAAATGAATCTTTATAAGACGTTGGAGAAAATAAGGAGAGCTCTTCTGGCGGCTTAGTCTGTTCTCCAACGACCCACTTGAGATGCAAAAATTTGCAAAAAGAAAGATCTGAAGATCTCATATCGACCACGCCAGGAGTCGAACCTGGAATCTCTAGAGAGTTCAGAAGATGGAGACCGAAATCTAGCGCCTTAGCCATTAGGCCACGCGGCCAGTGTATTTGATGAGTGTGATGCTCTCTATCACCACCTAGAAGCCTTACGATAGCGCCACGCGACAGCACCTGGATGATGCGACAAGAGCTTGATCTAACTTTGCTGGACGAAGACATAACCATGGCATAGAAACTTCAAGTTATAGTGAGAATCGCTATTAATTATTCCAAATCTATAACGACAGGACAGAGGTTTATCAACATAAAGAAATGTACTGTTTCGCCGAGATATCGTCGTCCCTAGTAATCAACCGTTGTCAGTCATGCATAATATTTTGCAGCAGTAGCAAGCCAGCATCATATCAGTGAATCACTGCTGCATCACAAAAGGCTAACAGAAATAGATTAGACTAATTCAGAATCTTGAGCATGTTGAATCTGTGCTTCATCTCCCCATGAACTCCTTGCCATGTCCTTTCACTCCTTTCGCCCGTGAGTTCTATCACCTTAAAAAGGGAGATAATCTCTCATCACTGTTCACTCTATTTACTCTCTCACCTTTCACCTTCACATCGCGGCTTTTGAGCTACTCTCTACGCTCAATATACAACACTGTCATAGCAGGGATTCACCACATCTTTGGACCAACTCCTAAACATCAGCAACTCTTCTTTCAACACAATCACCATCTCATCTTCCATCATTCTCCCATCATCCGCCAAGAGAACCAACGAGATGCTGGAAGATATGACCCCATGGACTCCGAAAGTCTCTGTATCGGAAGGCGTCACAATCGATGACTTGACCATCACCTTCAGGCGCACAATCCGCGTCCCTGACAACAAAAACGCCAGCGGACTCCCACCAGATGAGGGCATCTTTCCACTATTCAAAATCAAGGACTATGCTAGAAAACTTCCCCTTTCAATGGCACAGAAAGGCGGCATGTTTATCCCCATGTATCGTGAGTGTACCCGGCTCTTCTCATTGACCAACACTAACATCTCATGCAACAGAGCGCGAGGCTTTATGGATCGACTTTGAGTGTGAAAAGAGCTACGCCATCAGAATCCACGTAGGCAACGTCAACATCGTCTCGGGTGAGCCAAAAGTTCCTACTCTTGCGACCGAACTCCGTCGTCGACAGCTCTTGAAGCAAGACAAGAGTATTCAGGACTACATTGTTGTTCCAGACCAGAAATGGATAGACGGCGTGGCTACTGAGCTCGGCCGGGTTCGCCAGTTTGTGGCCATGCCAATTGCAACTGGCTGTTCCGTCGAGGCCCAGATGAACGGTGAAGAGTCCACCGCAGGCATTCAGTTTGATATCATTCGCCTTGATCCTCTCCTTTCTGGTCCCGAAGACAACATCAACATCATGGTAAAAGATCTCAACGGCGAAACATCCAACTACTTTCTTTCACGTTTCAGCAAAGTCAAGGCGCTCAAGTTCCTCGTCAAAGCAAAGGCTGGAGTCGATGTTGCCTACCAAAACTTGGTCTCGTCATCGCAACAGCTTCAAAGTATGGAATATGTTCTTCATCAATGTCAGGCTCACAGTAAGCTAACTCTCTTACAGACAAGATGAGACTGTGCGACTACAATCTTAAGAACGTATGTTTTAATCGCCGCCATGCCAAATCAACTAGCCTTTTATATGCTAACCAGAACTATGAACTTTAGGGAGCACTTCTTCATCTTTTTGTCCGTCTTCGTGGTGGCAGTTCACTGACTGAAGAGACAGAGATGAACATCGCCGCTGGTGGTCTCATCCGTCAAAACATCGTCGAGCAACCCAAAGGCGAATACAAAAAGACATCCATGGTCACAATCAATGTGCAGATTCTCAACAGCGCCACCTTCAGGCGAGTCACAGGCCAAGACGCCCCGAAAAGCCCTATCACTGCCGCTACTTATGCCAAAGCTGGCCATCCATTCTTTTCGTTCGACGAGGGCCCAGCAACCATTTCTGGCGACTTCTCTGATCTGCAATCGCTGGCTCAGCTCAAAGGTCGGCCTGAGCGTAACGTTGGTGGCATTCCCATCCTTGATGTTGAAACCCAAGAGATACTCCGTGCGTGGGTTTGCAAGGCCTGCAAGGTCAGAAACACTGCTGTAATGCGGTTCTGTAAGTCGTGCAAGGGGCGCCGTCCTCCATTGAAGAAGCGCAACAAGATCGGAATTCTGAATCCTGAAGGATCCAAGACTCCTTTCCAGCTCTCTTGGGAGATTGCTGAAGAACTCGAGAAAAAGCTCACACTGTTTTAAGAATGATGGATCATGGAGACAATGGTATAAATGATGGGAACTCAATAGATTAATCCTGAGTCTATTGCTAGACATCAAGACCAAAGACCAAGGTAGTAGATGTCCTCATGCTGATAGGAGCGCAAGATGAGGTTACATTAACGCCCCCCCAGGCTATTTATAAAAAAACCCTCGAGATAGTCGCTTTCTTCTGTGAAGTCTCAAACTGCTTTGTTCTGATCCATCGTGGAGTAGTTTACCTCCGTCACGACTAGAGATGAGGCGCTTGTATGCTCATCATCAGGATACTTTTCCGCGGTATAACGATCGAGCTAGACATTATCAGACCATGCATCACAGTAAGGGGACAAACTTACCCAACGAACAACAAATAGCCAGCCAACCATGGCAGCACTAACACATAGCATACCGATGTACCCGTTACGCCAGTAAGGTGCATGATCAGCAGGGAACATGACGATACCCCAAAATGTCCATAGAAGTCCATCGCTTGCGGCCATTGAAGCTAGAGTCACACTTCGAGCGGCATCATCTGCTGTCCGGGCCAAGATGTTGCTCGACCAACCATACAGCAATGGGTTGATTCCGTATGCCGATGCAGAAAGATACAGAGCTGTGAGGCTTCCTGCAACTGACATTCCTGGAATCAGCAGCACAATGCTGCAGATTATTTGGATCAAGCAGAGCAGAAAACCAAGCGACATTCTCCGGTTGTATCGATCCATGAAGAATGAGACAGAAAGCTCAGCGACAATGCCGACAGCATGGGTGGGAATTGGGAGGGTGTTGACTTCAGACTGGGTGAAACCCTCGATGTCCTTGCGAAACTTGAGGTACAGAAGCATAAGGCCCTGTACGACATAAGACTGAAGTGCTGATCCGAGGACTGAGAAGACGCAGCAGACGTAACTGTCCACCTCCATTAGTACTGAAGTTAGATCAAAGATGAAGTTTACTCACAGCAAGGGATGTCCCATAACCCTCTTGACAAGACTCCACGCCTGTATGCTATGCCCATCTTCCTTCTTAGGTGGCAATCGATCAAGCGCCAATTGTCGTTCTTTTTCGCTCAAGTAAGAAGCATCTGTGTACTCTGGCACATCCGGAAAGAAGAAGAAGCCAAAGATAGCAACAGGCAGGGTGATTATGCCATCGATCAAAAACACCCACTGCCATCCTTCGAGCCCAGCATGGCCTTCCATTGACTCATGTATGGCAGCCATCATAGCTCCAGCGAACATTTTTCCAACTTGGCCCGCAACTGTGAACATGGCGGTGCGCTTAGCGATTTCGTTAGATTTGCTGTCAAAAGGTTAATTGGGTTTGTGAAGTAGGAGTTTGTAATACTCACTACCAAGAGCCCATGATGTAGATGGAGCCAGCATAAGTGCTTGCTTCAGCGAGACCCATGAGGAAGCGAACGGCACAGAGTTGAGCATATGTCTTGCAGGCTGCGCTAGCCATGGTGAGGCCTGCCCATACGACAACCATGGAAGACATCCATATTCTAGGGCGGATCTTGTGGATAATTATGCTACTTGGTATTTGGCCAACCAGCATGCTGGAAAGTTTGTCAGTCAGTTCTTGAAAGCAGACTTGGTAACCATTGCATACCCTGCTGAAGCCATGGAGAGAAGAACATTGTACTGGTTGCCACTCAGCTCGAGGGCTTCTTTAAGACCTGCTACCTATCGTACCATCAGTGAACAGCTCAGCAAGAAGCTTTGGACTTGGCTCACATATGCATTGGCAAAGGCCTGTCTGTCTGTGACTTCAGCGTCAGCCCAGCGTCATAGAAAACCATACAGACGACGTACCAAGATGGTTGAAAAAGAAGCTAAAGCAACAGAAAGTCTTCTTCGATCAGTATTCTGTCCCAACAAGTAAGAGTTCTCTTACAAGAATAAAGAAATCTTCGGCAGTTAGTCAAGTACCAGTTCAGAGGTTGGAGTAACATACCAAGTTTTCGTATCAACCTCCTCTCCTCTTTACTCGTATCGCCCCAAAGGTAGTCAAACACTAAAATCAGCGATTAGCGAAAGTCCCCATCAGTAACGTTGCTGAAACATACTTCTTTCCTTGAATCGACCTCGTTTGAGAGTACCAAAGATGGTTTGAGAAAAATGCAAGATGTGTAGCGGAAGTGGACGTTAAGTTAATAATGCCACTGGTTCTATTGGACCAATTCTTTTTCAGTGGAGGATCCATCAAGGTTCATAGCCGATCAGTCGCTTACTGTTTTTAGACAATGCCAAGATCTAGAGATGCTTATCTGATAAGATTCATGAGCTTCAAGAATGAGCAAGGCATATTATTTACATCCAGTGTGCCTTGACCATATGATGAGAGTTCGAGTTCGCAGACAACCTGTGCCGATAAGCTAAGCCGCACGAAGGAGGAATCCCTGAAAAACCAATAATGCGTAAGAACCTCGCAACGACCCAAAAAGCACAATCTTCAAAACATCACAACACCATCACGAACCCAACATCTAACTCCTCCTAATCCTTCCCCTAAACTTTCTCCCACCCCGCCCCCCTCTCGTATAACATGCAAAACACCTCGAATCATAATACACAACCTCCCCACCCCTCGGCCTTGACACAAACTCATTATCAGGATAAAGCGTACAACTTCCCTTCTCCGACGGCGAAGGAGGTTCTTCGAAGCTAATAAGCTCACAGTTGAAAAGATCAAACTCTTTACATTTCTGCGCGCAATCCTCAAGGTACAAACTCTCGAGAACTTGACTATCCCCCTCTTTAGGATCGCCGCGTACGTCGCACTTTATCTCTTCGGGTGGCTCTTCGATGAGGGTGTAGGCGGGGCATGTTGTTGTTGAGGTTGTAGTGGGAGCATCGGTGGTGGTGCTTGTTGCGGATGTTGGTGTTGCAGTGGTGACTTCAGTTGTAGGTCTTGGTGATGGTTTGCAATTGTTTGCGCTGACACCTGCTGCGAGGGTCGCGACGACCGCGATGGACTTTGTTGAAGGCATCTTGACACTTCCTCGGAAAATTAAAGAAGAGGAGGAAAAGAGAACGGGAATAAATCAGGGAGAATCACGTTTAATACGGAAGGCCAAATCGACATCTGTGCCAAAATTCATCTCTTAGTAGGCCGACCCCCATACCGTACGGCTCCGTAATTCGATTTCCGTCTTATGCAATATTCCAATTAAGAAGTTATGCCATTGACCAATCAAAAATGCTCACTTAGCCTGTCACATGCAGGGCACATGACTTCATAATACTTCAATTGCAGATCTAACTTTAGCTTCATTTTCCTCCTCTAAATCTAATGCGCCTTAAGAGGTAAGAAATCCCTACTTTCAATACATTGCATATACCTACAATAGCCCTCTATAACCCAATATATACCTCATTATTATTATATACTTAAGAGCTTTATTTTCATTCTACTTTTAAGCAATTTAAAGCATATTTCCCTTTCTATTTTATCCCTTAAGCCTAATTACTAAAGCGTAAACCTTTAGTCTATATTAAATACCCCTTTATCTTACTATAATATCCTTCTACACTTTAATATTACTTCTATTATTATTGCATAATTAAGAGCTTTATTTTTATATATCTTTTATTTTTTATTCTTTATATTTTAATATACTATACTTATAACTTTAAGTTAATCTTTAATTATAGTGCCTATAACTATTAATCAGTCCTTATAAACACTTATGCTACTCTATAATACTATGCCCTACTATAAGTTTACTGCTGCTTATTAAGTATATAAAGCATAAGAGGCTAAAGCTGCTATTACTACTAAAAAAGCTAAAGAGAAGTATATTGCTGTAAAGAAGAAGGCTAAAGAGGAGTATAATCTTGCCTAAAAGCATAAGGAATCTCTTATTGCTATCTAGGCTTAAAAAGATATTAAAGTAGCCTATTTTAATTAAATAGAGATTAATTGCCTTAATAAGCTCCTTACTGAGATTAAAAAGAAAATAAAGAATAAAGAGGCTAAAGAGGCTTATTTAAAAGAAAAGAAGTAGCTTTAATATGCTCTTTATAGTCTTAAATATTATTAAGACCTAATCTATATAGCTATAAAGAAAGCTTTATAATATAATTTAGGCAATAAGACTTTTAAGTATTTAATTAAGAAATACTTTAGAATTTCTATTTATATTTTTAACTATAAGACTATTTACCTTTTTATAAATCTATAGTTAATTATTTAGATATATATAAATATATTAAAGAAATACTTCTATAAAGACCTTAAGTATATTTTATTTAGAAGTAATAAAGTAAGTTATTTAATTTCTATTTATTTTATATTATATTATATTAACTTAAATAGCTTCTTAAGGAGTTTAATTTCTTTATTTTATATAAGAAGAAGGGTAAGAATATTAAGGCTAAGTATATACTTAACTTCTCTTAATAGAACTTTAATATAATGCTTTATTACTTATATAAAGCTATACTGCCCTAATCACTTTAGTGCAATAAGTGCTAAGTAGGTAATAATATATTAATATACTATTATATTACTGAGAAAAATAAAGGCTATATTAACTGCCTTTAGAATTATTTAAGCCTAATTTATTCTTATATCTCTAAGAGTATATACTTATAGTATTTTATATATCCTTATATTAACTTTTATATAGCTTCTATTAAGAAATATAAAGTTAAGAATAATATTATCTCTATTGCTAGCTCCTTAAATAATAACTCTAATAGTAAACTGGACATTATAGAGATCTTTAAAGCCTTTAACTGAAAGCAGTGCCTTATATTTATTAAATTCTTCTGCTAAGTTATTGACCAGAAGAAGAAGAAGGCTAAGGCTAAAAAGCAGAAGTATAAGGGCTATAAATAAGGTATTTACTTTATATATAACTATTTAAACTAATATTAACTTTTTCTAGCTACTTATAGCTAGATTTTAAGTCTTTATTAATTTTAAAGATATAACTTATAGTTTATAGTTTATAATATTATAATTAATATATAGATATTATAAGGTTTATAAAGGCATATAGAGTACTATAGATTTTATAAAGGCATATAGAGCATTATAATACTTAATAGTTCTTAGCTTAAAAGTTTTTATTTACTTTTTTAATTATTTATAATAATTTTA
>NJCR01000488.1:106340-165434 GCA_002234235.1 Fusarium hostae | reverse complement strand
CCTGGAATGCTTGCCACAACCGTCACACTACTTTAGTAGCTATTAATTAATATACTTACCTTTTTATATTTATGTCTTTAAATTAAGATTATTTTAAAATCACTATTAATTAACTATAAATAAGATCTATTAATAATAAAGCTAGAGAATTAATTAATTTTATAGTGCTTTTAATAATTTATATATTTTTAGATAGCCTTAAGTTAGCTAAAAATACTCTAGAAATTTAAATTTAAATTAATATTAATTAAAGACTTAATACTATAGTGATTTATTACCTCCTTAAAAGGGGCTATTTTAAGAGGTTTAATTATAATCTATTTATTATATAGACTAAAAAAACATAATTTAGGTATTAAAAGGTAGGGTTTATTATTATTATTATAGCTTCTTTCTAGAAGCTTTATTTTTTATTTATTAACCTCTCTTAATATTACTCTTTAAGCTAAAAATGCCTTATAGCCTTTTATTCTTTATTATTAAAATCTACCTTATAATTTTATTAAAGAATAATATTATTATAATACTTTATTTCTTTAATATATATTAATTAATTATCTTATTAATTTATTATAATTTAATTTTTTAATATTTTAAAGTTATTAAGGCAATAATTTTATATTTAAATAGTTCTTTTATATAGATATTTCTTTTATATTTCCTTTAATATTAACTTTTCTTTTAATAACTTTAAGAAATTTTATAGACCTATAGAGGTATATATAATTAATATCTATTTATATATACTGTATTTAGACAATAAAAATATATTATTTAAAATCTCCTTTTAACTTAACTAAAGGTTAATATAAGAGTACTTAAGAGGGGGCCCTATTATAGAGGGCAGAATTGCCTTAATCTGCCTTAAGGACTTAAATACTGCATAGAGGTAAAGCCTTTACTAAAGCCTCTATAAGTTAAAGTTAATATATATAAATATACTTATTTATTACTTAAAATTACCTTAATTTAATTTATATATTTATAGTTAGCTTAATAATAGTTTATAGCTATAAGTAATATAGATTATATAACTTTTTTTTACTTTAAGGTTTTTTTATTAATATCTTTTAATTATTAAAATAATATTTAATATTAATATAAAGAACTAAAAGTCTTATATAGAATTTAAAGTTAATATTATTAATATAAAATTTATTACTATATATTTTTAAGCTCTTTAATTAAATATATTATATTAATAAGGCATTATTAATTAATTCTTTATAGTCTATAAAGATATATAAAAAAGTTCTATTAAGGCAGATAGTATAAAGAATATTTTAAGTTATTAAAGATCTTTTATTATATTACTTTTTTTAACTTTTTTTAAAGACTTAACTTGTTATATAAATACTATCTACAGTATTAATATAGCTAAAAAAGTAATAACTTTTAGACTTAATTATAGTTTTATAATATATTGTTATTACTTTTAATTAAATAATAAATATTTTATAAATATTAATTAAAGCTTTAAAAGCTATTTATATTATTTAAAATATAAAATTTTAAGAGATATTAAAGTAATATATTACTGCTTACTATATATAGCCTTAATTAATAATATATAGAAAAATTATTATATAGCCTTAATTAATAATATATAGAAAAATTATTATATAGTCTTAATTAATAATATATAGAAAAATTATTAACTTTAAATATAAGCTTTATTAATTAAATCTCTTTATATTTATATTTATATTAATTTAATTAATTAATTAATAGAATTAATTCTTTATAACTTAAAGATTTTTAATAAATCTTTTTTTATAATTTATTAATAGCTTTTAACTAAAGACTTTTATTATAGCTAGCTCCTTAAGGTTAATAATTCCTTAATAATTAAAAATAATAAAAAAATTTAGCTTATTTTTATTTCTTTAAGATTTAAAGGTCTTTTTAGCTAACTTTATAATAAGTAAGTCTTCTTTATTATTATATTTATTATTTAACTTAATAGTATTATTATTATTACTACTATTAAGAGTATTATTAAGTATTTTAAAGTTATTATATTAAGGAATTAGCCTTATAGCCTTATATATTTTAATTAAAATAAGCTATTTATTTTTAATAAAAAAAATAATAAAAATATAGCTAAAAGGTTATCTTTTTAATTTAATTTCTTATTAATTTTTCTTTATTAAGTTTATAAAAAAATAAATATATTATATAACTGCTATATATTTTAAAAATCCCTTAAATATATAATCTATCGCTAAAATTGACCAATTTGGGAATAGCCTCACGGTGCTAGTTACTGTATGTATCGAAAGTGTGCCTAATGTATTGATTGGATCAGGGCCTTAGCCCGTTCGGATGAAATTCGGTAGATTGTTATCAGTACGCGACCCAAGTCGTGACTTTGTCATGGCCTATATCAGTCCTCCCCCTTTCCTTCTTCATCCTCATCCTCACTGTATTTTAAATCAGTGCATATTGTAGACGAGCATTGCACTTGAATACAGCCATGAGAATCACATTTACTCAAATACCGATGCCTGTGTGCATCTCTACTTCTGTCTCAAGCCCCAGCGCCGGGGTGGCTGAACAATAAGCCCCGTATCATTGACGCTTTAGGTGACTCAACAGCGAGATACCTTGAAGCGACGAGAGCCAGACTGCTCTTATAACAACACCTTTCTCATATCAGCTCTCTCCCAGTGAAGACGAGTACAATCTGAGGATACAGCGACTTCGTGTTTTTGAACCTTAGCTCCTCTACAACGTGTCACAACACCATTACAAATAAACAAAATGCAAAGTCTATCAGGTCCGTCCTTTTCTTTCACTTTCCAGGCATTGTTTTATGTCTAACTTTCTCATAGCACCCGTCAGATTGACGATCTTGGTTCTGTAGCGAGACTGTATAATCACGTACGTGGTGTACAGACGAGGACCGTTGTTGTCGTCTTTGCCTTCAGATATTTTTCAATCCCAAAACCCAACTCTTTACAATTTAACCAAATATCTTTCCCATCTATCCCCAACCCCTTCAGATCAGACGTGCGACCATTGTGACGTCTATAAACATGGCACCAAAAATGCCAAAATGCCATCACCTGACTGGGCTTCCTAATGAGATCCTTTTGGACATCTATCAACAACTAGACCTGGACGGTGTTTTCAACCTTTGCGCCACCCACAGGACTTTCCATGAACTCTTTAACAAGAGGAAGGCCTCGATCTTACTTCCTGTCCTTGTTAGAGAGTTCAGTCCGTTTGATGAGCTCCTTCAGGTTTATACGGCTTCAGTTGAGGATCTTGATTCCCGCGGTGGACTGTATGCTCCGCGCAGAGTCGTGTTCAAACGATTCCTTGGAGACACTGGAACGGTGCTAGCTCCGCGTTCAGACCATCAGCCTGCTGCATCAGCGGACGTTGTTGACGGCTTCATCACTCTGAACAAGCCAGGCAAACCTATCATGCCCCACGCTCAACCTCTGAAAACCGTTGTTTTGACCGAGAACGATCTGAAGCCGCTTCTTGGTTACTGTTCCCTTGTGCTGAGATGGCAAGCTAGATTCCCTCAGATGAGATGGTTCCATGAGCCCGAAAACTGTCGACTGCTTCGCGAACACGAGGCCAAGAGGTTCCGCAGAGCCATGTATCGATGGTGGCTCTATGGCTTCTATTTTCACGGAGACTTCCCCCGACCTCGTGTTGGTCTTCCAGAGCCTGGCGTGGATGACGTTAGACTAAGTCAACTTCGATTATACTCTACAGGCGAGCTGGTAGAGCTGATGGACCTGGTCGAAACCATGAAGGATGTCGTCCTCCACTATCTGTGTCCGCGGCTTGACCCTAGTCAAGGCGAATATGTGAGTTTGCACTAAGACTTTATGGCTTATTACTGACATGCCATTAGGAGGACTGCGATTCGTATCTCTATGATGTTGCCGACCGACCTGAATCCCTGGCAAGAGGCTGGCGGGATCAGAGCCGTTGGGGCCGTATTGTAAAGACCTACTGCAAACTCGGCCCCAAAGATCTTATGCATTTATTTGAGAACATCTATAGCTATCCTCGAAAACGTCTTATCACGGAAGCTCGGTCTCTTCAGCCAAATCTCACTTTCGACCAAGAATCTATCTCGGTGTCAACGCAGTGTGTCCTGGATGAGCGACAGTGGTCGTTGAATATGCCTACTTTGCCTCTAGATGGCCTAGGAGGTGTGATTGACTGGGATGATGAGCGCGACGCTGAACGTGTCAAGTTTGGAAGTGATGCCAGTCTGGATGGGACATTGCCAGGAGGAGCTCGGATGCTTCGGCCTTCATCTCACTACTCGCCTCGTGGGGATGACGGATCTTATCTGGAGGATGTCCAGCGACAGACATGGATCGAGGGCAGGTATACGGTTTCGTTTGCTTAGGCCTCAGTGTTGTCGATAGATACGCTGTCGTTTGTTAGTAAATGATAGAGTATCTGGATTGTTGTCGTATTTGTAGGGGGCACTGCACATGGATCGAAACTTGGTCCAAGGCTTCTCATTTAGATAAATCCTGGATTCCCTGCTTGAGTAACTATCCATAGCGTCTCTTGAATCGCCCAGATGCACCTGGTTCTCACCAGTGCATTAACCGGTCGACCGTGAATCACTGTCAGTAGATTACTCTTTGTAGTAGCTGGTGATAATGTGTATACCTAGTTAGGAGAGATATTTGATCAACATCGCAGTCCAACCCAATGATTGATGATCAGCAAATACCTGAGGAACAATGCCTTTTCTATTCAATAAAGAAATTATCAACTGTTTGCGGCCAAGCAGGAGCCCCCACTAGAAAGTTAGGTGCCTTATGGATGGCAGTCGGCCGCGGGTCACTCAGTGGCCAGTAGCGCCTGAAACCATAGGGGAGCCCGCGCGCCAAAATCAACCTCCACAGCTGAGCCTCACTTCTCCTTCCATTCTCATACATCTAATCTCAGAGCTAATATCAACCACCGCGATTAAACCTGATCGCGCATCTCAACCCACCACTCAGCATTGGATTAACTCATATCTCAGTTCCCTTCAACCCTCTCGTAATACTCTAGCGTATGCTGTCACGTCTTTACAACCTCCCCTCGCTCTTGCGATCGCGCCATACTTAGCAGGGGTAAGTGAAGTGTTTTGTTCCTGTTGGCATCATCATCTTTCACATCCTTTTATGTGTTTTGATGCACTCGGCTCTGTACACTTAGACAGGATGCTCTTGTATGTGTTTGCGTGCCAAGCAAATTAAGGAGCTTATGCGCTTGTGAAAACAATAGCCAGCCGTGTATCGTTTTGGCTCATGTATTTCGCTTCGCTAATACGCAACTTACCTTTGTTCTCGAGTACCTCCTTTGTTTTCCCAGACTATAATAGTCAACTTGGTTTCTTGTAAACTCAGCCATAAACTTTCTAACTTGCGCATAGATCCTTCTGCTGGTAGTTATTTACTTCAGCAACCCACAGGCTTTGGCTCTCTCGAGCATATTCGCAACTCCTGGGGTCGTTAGACCTTCAGTGAGGATATTGGGGATTGCCTGCCATGGAGACAAGTACCACAGATGCTGTCGATCATCCAATGAAGGATGCAGAAGTGCCTAATGGGTTCAATCGTACTAGCAACACCAGCATCGACGACGATGATACGGCATCCGAGGACCCATACGAGGAGGATGAAGACCCCCCACCTCAAGATATAATCTTCGACCAGATGCGTCGCAGAGGTTTGTTACCAACAGGGTGTTGTTATGATGACCGGATGAAGTTGCATATGAATGCGGACTTTTCACCGAACGCACATCACCCTGAAGACCCCCGTCGCATCCACGAGATTTTCAAGGCGTTTAAGAAGGTTGGCCTCGTCTATACAGGTCCCGAGGCAGAGTTGCCAAGAATTATGCGGGAGTGTCCTACACGTTATATGTGGCGCATACCTGCTCGTGCTGCCACCCGAGAGGAGATTTGCCTCACCCATCATCCTGATCACTTTAGTTGGGTAGAAAACCTTGACAAGATAAGCTCGGCCGAGCTTCGAGAACTGACTAGGCGATATGATCAAGGGCGGGAATCTCTCTATGTTGGTAGTATGTCTTATCAGGCCGCCCTACTTTCAGCGGGGGGAGCCATCGAAACTTGCAAGAACGTCGTGACTGGTCAAGTCAAGAACGCATTTGCCGTGATTAGGCCACCAGGTCATCACGCAGAGTTTGATGCGCCAATGGGTTTTTGTTTCTTCAACAATGTCCCAGTAGCAGTCAGGGTCTGCCAACAGGACTATCCAGACATTTGCCGAAAAGTTCTCATCCTGGACTGGGATGTTCACCACGGTAATGGTGTCCAAAACATTTTCTATCAAGATCCAAACGTCTTGTATATCTCTCTCCATGTCTACCAAAATGGCCTCTTCTATCCCGGTAAACCTCCCAATGATATGACACCGGATGGTGGAATCGACAAATGCGGAACGGATGCTGGCCTGGGTAAAAACATCAATATCGGTTGGCACGACCAAGGCATGGGTGATGGGGAATACATGGCGGCATTCCAGAAGATTGTGATGCCCATCGCCAAAGAGTTCAATCCAGACCTCGTGGTTATCTCTGCGGGATTTGATGCTGCTGATGGCGATGAGCTCGGGGGCTGCTTCGTTTCTCCCAGCTGCTACGCTCACATGACACACATGTTGATGTCCTTGGCTGACGGCAAGGTTGCAGTGTGTCTAGAGGGAGGGTACAATCTTAAGGCTATCTCGGTGTCTGCAGTGGCCGTTGCGAAGACACTCATGGGTGAACCACCACCAAAGATGGAAATTCCTAAGATCAATAAGGAGGCCGCACGCATACTTGCCAAGGTTCAATCTCATCAGGCCCCATATTGGGAGTGCATGAGGGCAGGTGTCGTTCGCATTCCTACCGACGTCCAGCCAATGATATCCAGCCGTCTACATGATGTGATCAGAAACGCCCAGAGACAGGTTCTGCAAACAAAGCACAACATGATACCTCTTTACATCCAGCGCGAGCATTTATACAAGTCATACGAGAATCAGGTCCTAGTGACGCCAGGCCTTCACAAGGAAAAAAAGGTTCTCATTATCATTCACGATCCGTAAGTCAATTGTATGGGGAGGGGGTTTGCATCAGGGTCTTGACTACTGACATCACCTTTTAGCCCTGAGCTTCTCGCTCAGCCAGATGTTATAGACAGATCTGTCGACCCGCACAATGCTTGGGTGGTGAGTAGATATCAGTCATAATATGCGATGCAAGAACTAATAAGAATAGGTCGATGGTGTAACAGACTACATTGACTGGGCAATTGATCAAAAGTTCGGTGTCATGGACGTCAATATCCCAGCCTATGTCACCCATGACGAGGTCTGTGATTACATTCATTAGTAAGGATTTATCTCTAACCGTTGGTACAGGACTCCGACTCTTATGTACCTGGCTTCAAAGAGAAGGCTCTCACGGAACAGATCCAGACATTGGTGTGTTACCTGTGGGACAATTACTTGCAGCTTTACGATGCCGATCACATTTTCGTCATGGGCGTTGGCAATGCATATCTTGGAGTCAAAGTTCTTCTCATAAACCGAGGTAAGTCGACTCGTTACCATGAAGCTTCTTATCTCAAGTATCCTCTAAAACGGAATAGATTGCAAGTCAAGAATCTCTGGGGTGGTAAACTTTGCCAATGGAACGCTCAGGCCAGTCAAGTCAGAGTTTGATTCAGATCTATCGTCGTGGTATAAAGAGAACTCACGAGTCTACATTGCTGGAGATCATGCATGCTGGGCTGATCCTGATTTGACCCGAAAAGTCAACAAGCGACGCTTCGGAACAGTCGTCCGCAGTCCAATGTTTGGTCTGAACAAGATGATGGCGCACCACGCCAAGGAGGCGCGGGAGTGGATTCTTGAGAGGGTCGAAGAAGTAGCAGATGCTGATATGACTGAAGATGAAAAGTCATAAAGGCGGTCTCGGAAAGGATGTTAGTTGCAAGTTAGGAGAAGCTGGGTACCCTTGTATAGGGGGGATGTTCTTGCTCTAGCAGGTCTTGGTGAGTAGCGCAACTGGAGATAGAGTCTGTTCTCCTTATGTATGTTATTATATACCTCTAGGCAGCGCTTTTGTACCGATATCGCATTTATCACCCATAGAAGTCATAATAACTGTCGCACAAGCATGAGATGTTCCTTGTCTTGAAGCAATACAGTGTGTACAGTGTGCACACGTGTTTATTGATACCGTGTTTATCTGCTATCGTATTAGTCACGGAAGTCGGGATGTCGAATCTCCGACCTCCCTGCTTTGGTCCTCGACTTTTGGAAGCTCCATTGACCCAACTTGCGACTCGCACGCACGCATGCTTGCTCTTTCATAAAGCCAAATCACAACGCATCGACAGAAGCACTTGCCGTGCATCATATTTATCCTGTGTAAGGCAAGAATGGATCGCGACCGAGGTCGAAGGTGAGTTATAAATCGTTTGCTTCTTCGTATTGCATCTTTCGTTATTCTTCATCATCATCGTTACGTCTCCCATCGTTTTGCGACATCATCTCGGCATCTCTAGCACCAACCTCGGACACCCTCGAAATACGTTACACGATGACCTACCACTTCGAGCAATGCGCCTTGGTCGACACACGTCTCGTGCTGTGGCCCCGGCCCCAAACTCGAGAGAATATCCATCAACTGAACGATCGTTTGATGGCTGGTAATATCGTGACGGGGGAAAACGGCAGCGACTTTCACAAAATTATCGAAGATGCCTCCGAGTTCGAGCAGGCGCCTGACGGGCTTGTGCAGAGGAATGTCCGACGACAATGGAACATTCGCTCTATTTGGTTAACCACCTGCGGACGGCCAAGCCATCGTCATGAACCAGGTCATGAACCACAAGGGATAGTGATGTTGCTCCAGCTATGCTCTCATTCAGTATATCACTTCGGTCCCTCTGCCGTTCGGATTTCCACGCTGGATCAATATGGGCATGTTCATGGGAACGAGTCGTGCTTTTGGGTCGACCCATTCCGACCCATATCCTAGGAGATGATGCTGGGTTTCCACCCATTTTGCCAGCATTACCTCCCACTCCACAGGCTTGTCAGAGCGAGGATGGAGACCATTACTGCAACCATGGGGAATGATGCTTAGGAGCTTGTCAAGCGACGCTGGCCGGTTTATAACGGGATTCTAGACCGTCATGTCAACACTCAGCCGTGGTTTGCGGTAGTTACACACCTGCCTTCCTATTGAACTTGACCATGGCACGATATTTGGCCTGCCCTCTGCCAGAAATTGGCAAGGACCGTAACGATGCAGCAGGCCACAGGACTGGAATTATTCTCTGCTTATTCGTATGCGTCTTGTTTTTGTTTCCTTTCTTTCTTTCTTTGTTTTTATAGCGTTCTCTATCCCACACTCTCAGAGCCTCTTAAACTCCAAAGCGCAAACACTAACATGAAAAAAGGTTTGATGATGGGGAAGTCGTTAGATACGGCGCTGGAGAGTCATGGAGGCCCACTCCTCGAGACCGGTCGCCTAGGCGGGTTAGAAGTCCGGTTAGAGAGCGAGCAAGGAGCCCGCGACCTAGAAGTCCACGTCCCCGAAGTCCAATTCCTTCTGGATCCGATAGCTATGTGCCGGGCAGATATCCACCGCGTCGTAGGTCGCGAAGTGGAGGAGACCGATACCGACGAGAGCGATCAAGAGAACGAGAGAGTCCGCGCCGACGGGAGCGTAGTAGGTCTATGCGGCGGCCGTCTCCCCGACGTAGTTTGTCCCGGAGAGTTTCTCCTCCACGTGGGGCGGACAGATATGAAAGGCCCCGGTCTCCTGCCCCTGGCAGAGATTGGGAACGCGATCGTGAGAGGGTCAGAGATCGAGAATGGGACCGTGACAGAGTACGCGATAGGGGACGTGACTTCGAGCGGCGTGACGAAAGGTGAATTTACTTGCCCCATGTTGATAGCGTGGGACTAACTGACAAAAGGCGGCGATCTAGGTCTCCATTTGGTGTGATTCGTCGCGACAGAACTCCTCCTGTGAGGTCTCCTGTGACAGGTCCTCGCGGTGGCTCATATAGGCCACGTTCACGTTCCATGAGTCGACGCGGAAATGACCGATGGCAGTCATACAGGCGTGTCAGTCCCCCGAGAGAATCTGGAATCTCATCAGCGATCACTTCTCAGTCAGCTTCTGGAAGATCATCACCGCGACCGAGTTCTGTGAGAGCTCGTTCACCACTTCAGTCTCGAGAAGAGTCTCCTCATCATAATGCTATGTCTGGTGCGGCACCACCAAGGGAGGCACCAAGACCTGGACCTTACGATACAAACACATCAGCCCCCACTCGATCACCGCCACGAGGCCCTGCAGCATTGAGAGCACCTCCAACCGGCCCTGCAGCAAACAGAAATCCCGCAGCGCCAGTATCTTCACCAGCCCTGCCTCCTCCCGCTCGGACTCAGACACCTACGGCTCCTCCTCTACGTTCAGGCACCACGAGCCCAACAGTTCCCCCAGCTGGCCCGCGAGGTTATGTGCCTCCAGCTAGAGGTGGGTTTGCCCCCCGAGGAGGCAGAGGTGGTTGGAATCAAGCACCAGCAAGACACATTTCTGGACCTTCACCGACTCCTTCAACTCCCAGTGGACCTTCAGCTATTCCCACTGGTCCACGTGCGACTCCGTCAAATGCATCATCAGCCTCAACAACGACGCAATCTCGACCGTTCAATCCTCCGACTGGACCATCGGCTCAACACGCTGGTGGCGCACGGCAGACTTTAGCGCAATCCATGCTTGCGACGCTGCCCCCCATCATCCCTGGCGGCAAGCTAGATCCTTCTATGACGCCTATCGCTCTTGGCGTAACTCGAGAACTTGAGCCACATTATCGTAAGTTGAAGGACGAGGAGGAAAAGTTGAGAGATGAACTGCATGCGAAGCAAGAGCGGCTACGAAAAAGCCTGTACACGTGGAATCGACTCGAACGTGACTCGCGAGCGTGGGAGATGCGGAGTGATCTGAGCGAGAAGAGCATGAAGAACCTGGCTGGTGAAGGCATGGGTGGTGCTGCATTCTAAGAAGATGTGTCACAAGACGTTAGGAACTTGGTGCTAAAGGATCATCGTTTATGCTTGTATGATTGTCGAATATGCATGACTAGGGTATTGTCAGCGTTGCTTCTATTTGCTGATGGTCATGAGAAATCTCAAGACTTTGGTGTTTTGATGTTGACACTGGGGTGAGACGTCCTGCTTGTACAACAGTTCTATGAAGAGATAATAATTATGATGGGCCCGTTGTATGTGAATTCAGCTTAACTATTCCCTTCGGAAAGTGAACAGTACCAGCGCTTTTAATCAGCCTTGTAAGATGCCTCTCTGTTAGGTCCCATGATAGCCGTGTTCATTGATTCATTTGTCATGCTCACTGACGAGACACATTCCTACCAATGATGCACCCGTACTTCAATCACACGGGAATGGCAATATTTTGAATAACTCGAACATTAACTGAATGGTTGGTCCTAACTGCCATACAATTTCTCATGATGTCGTATACCAATTCATGAGTCCTCTGTACAGTAAGCCAAACACAACCCCACACAGTCCCGATAGTACGAAAGAAAGTTGCCAACAAGTCCACGAGGGAGAAACGACAAGTTTGAATTTTACCAACAGTCCACGCAGTGATAGCGACGTAAAAAATGAGCCATGGCTTCGTTAGACTCTGATTGAACAAACAATGATACAAGTTTAAAGGCCAGGCTGCTATTCAGGCATCTAAACAAGCCTCCAGTTCTTAGACTCGGTTTTCGTATCCAGCAGGATTGAGGAAAAAGATACACAGCCACATTTCAACAGAGTCGCATAAGTAATTAGAGGAACGAACTTCCCTACAGTTGGCGCCGGGCCGAGGTGCATATCTAATGTGGTCCAAGCTAGGTTCTGATCATGATTTGCAAGGATTGTTGTTGCAAAGACACGTACGTACCTAAATCTTGACAACCTGAGAGGAGCCAGCGTGACATGACAAGGAACCCGGGCCACGCACCTTGAAGAACGCATGGTGAATTATGCTGGCCAAATTGTTGGAGTATGTAGTACCTTCGTAGTAATAGCTGATAGGTATGGTCAAAAGACATAGTCTGATGGGACGTTTGTCACTGAGTATAAAAATTAAGTTGTACCACTTCGAAACCGTCGATGCTGTATCCTAATTCTATATGATATGAACTCCAAAGAGCCAGCAGATGTTACGTTCTAGGTCTGGAATTGGTCAAATTCCTTGATCCCAAGTGATCAGCTATCATACAGGAAGACTTTTTTCAGCTAACGCCAGACAAAGACTGCATCATCATCTTCTTCATGGTCGCCGTCCCACTCGTCATCCGACTCAGCACGATCATCATCCACAAAGTCTTCCATGCCGTACTGCAGTTCAGTGGGCTTTTGGTTATCAAATACAATGGATACAGTAGTACAGCGTCCTTGAATCGTAGGCTGCACAGGCTTCTTTTCACCCTCGGCCTCATCCCCAGTCTGACTGACTGCAGTACCGGACTTGGCTTCTTCGTCTTCTGCATCGGAATCGAATTCATTCTCATCTGTGTCGGGCTCGGCGTAAGTTGGTCGACCAAGCGAATTACGGAGACCTTTGACGCTGTTTCTTGAATCAGAGTCCGAAACATGTGCCGCTAGACGACTGCTTCGCCGAGAGGGACCATCAGAAAGCCTTTTCGACTTTTGCTTCTTTTTCTCCGAAATCTGAGTAGATGCCTCTACCTCTTCCTCTTGTGTCTGCCGAAGAGAGTACTTTCTTTGTGGAGGTTCGTATGGGCGGAGGAAGACTTTATCCAGCTTCCGCCTCCATTCGTGCCGCATATTAGCGCGGGCCTTCCAGGGTATGTTGAGCATCGTTTTGACCGCAAGATGTCGAAGATTTGGCAGAGAACCAGCACTATCTATGAGGGACTCGAGAAACATTTCGGCAGTCTCAACACTCCAATATCGTATATGCTCAAAATCAATGATCCGGAGGCTTGACGGCCACTCTGGCTTTTGATGAGGCAATAGCACTTGGTCGTACAAAGGGTCGGCGTCATTGTTAGTATAAGACCGGGAGTCATGATGGCGGAAATATGAGAGGTTCATGTATAATTCCTCTAAATTAGGACATGCAGCTTCCAAAGTGGTCAGGAAGACCATGTCTAGAGATTGGTTGTGTGACAAGTTCAGGCTGCGTAAGTGTCGGCCATGCGTGTGTAGGAATAGCATAAACTCATCAGACTTGACCTCCCAACAGTTGATCAGTGAGAGGTGAGTGAGGTCCTTTGGTAACTGTGGAAGAAGGCGATCGTTCATGACAGTTGAAGACTCGAACATTAGGTGTTGAAGCGATTTCAACTGCGAAATCGCCTCAGCGAGCGAATCAATGACAACCCCGTCTTCATTGTACAGTGCCAGTTCTTGCTCCTCATTGCCGCCTTTCGGCCCCAGCTTATAGAGCGATGGGACTTGAAGGTTGGTGAAACTTAGTTTGGTGAGATGCGCGAATGAAGGCTCTTGATGAATACGGGCAACATCCTTCATGGTAGCCACAGGCCCTCCGAGCAGGCTTCCGCTCCATTCCCAGCTTTTCAAGATGGTGTGCGACTCTTTGTCTCCGGCTGGCCTGAGGGCGGCGAATATCTCTTCGGTATATTGCCATCTCACTGTTTGATCCAGTTGTCTGTAAGGCGGCTGATCAGATAGGCTGAAGAGAAAGACTTCTTTCAGGCGTGGAAGCAAATGGAGTATTCTGGGTAATAAGGTTTGAGGCAGCACATGAACATCTACGTAAAGAGTCTCGATTTTGGCACGGTAATTGAAACGGGTCTCAGAAGGTGGGCGATCCAGCAGAGACGCGAACCGTTTGGCCTTTCCAGCAGTGACCAGAGGTGAGGAGCGATAAATGGCTGTCAGGGCGGCTTCTGAGAATGCCTTGCAAGTTGTGGCAGTGTTTATCAACCAATTGACGTCGATGTCATCATGACTAGCTGCATAGTAGAAGATATCGGTCCAGGCGGCATAAGGTATCTGCGGGTCTGTCCAGTCTGGAATGACGCCTTGGGGTATTGGCTCGGGTTCGGCGTCAGCAGACACTCGACGCTTCTTCAAGGTTCCTTTCTTCTGTGTCGGCTTTGGTCGTTTCCTCGTTTGGTCCCGCGGGTTTGATCTTCTACCAGTTTGCACGTGTGCACTCTTTGCTGACCTGGCCTTGTTGGTTCGGCGAGCTCGCGTCTCGAATCGGGCCTCTCCATCCTGGTCGCTCTCAGCTAGGGATGGGTCGTAGTCTCCATCTTCGGAAGAAGACTCGTTATAACTTATGGAAGCTTTCTGCGACCGCCTGGGACGTGTTGTTGGTCGGGTAGCATGCGTGGTGATAGATTGCGACAGGTTGCGACGGGAGGATGCAGGGACGCTTTGTCGTTCAGCCGCCCTAGTGCGGACCATGTTGTGGTGCCTGGTGCCTAGTGTAACGAGTGTGTTAGTGGCATTCTATTACTTTCGATGCGTGTAATAAGAGGGGAGAGTTTGGTCAGTCCTGTTGGTGATTATTGCAGCCTGGCGCAAGCTGGGCAGGATGGATTGATCGCACCTTCAAAGGCCGAGCTTGGTGACTCGAAGCTCCCCGCAGTAGATGTTGGGTAATGACGAATTCAAGGGTACCAAGAAAAATATGTCAAAGAGTGTCAATACGCAGCGTCGCTATCGATTTGAGTGTGTTTAGGCGCGTTGCGTTTTGTTCTGT
Source organism: Fusarium hostae (assembly GCA_002234235.1). Taxonomy (NCBI): domain Eukaryota; kingdom Fungi; phylum Ascomycota; class Sordariomycetes; order Hypocreales; family Nectriaceae; genus Fusarium; species Fusarium hostae. The sequence continues at coordinate 150,650 of NJCR01000488.1, read as the reverse complement.
CGGGACATGAAGTGGTGGATCGTATCGAGTCCAAGATTTGGTCTGAGTGTGATGTCGTTGTTAGAGTGTTTGTTTGTTGGAGGGGCAAGGTCGAACGAACTTGGGTCCTGGAAAACACCCGGACTTGAGGGGAAAGAAAGAAAGAGAATTCAAGACTTGGGTTTATATGGCTTAACACATCACTAAAATGATATCAACATTGGAAAAATGGTTTAATTATAAGTAGACGTATCTTGAATGATTCTGCCTGCATCATATCTACCTACAGCGTCTCCTATCATTCCTTAAAAATAACCTGGTACTGAGCGGGCATTTGTCTTATTCTTTCCTCACAGGCCAGCCTTGCGTTGATGCACCTCAGTGTGGAACTCCAAGAACGGAGTCGCTCTACCGTGGCCAATCATAGACGATCAATGGCTGGATGTGGCAAGGCTACCAATCCCCTACTGTTTCTGGAAATCGGGGAGAGCCAAATCCACTGAGGGATAAGAAATATCAAAGCAAACATTGAAGAAAAAGAATATAAATTTGACTGGTAGGATTTCATGATGCTTTGTGTGCTGTTGGTATAGCATTTCCCTAGTAGTTAGTCTTCTACGTTGTTGGAAGCGTACGTCTCATCCCCGTCACACCCAGACAGCTAACTCTGCTTCTGCCTCCAGAATCTTTGCACTCAGAATAGGGTGGACGGCACCAAAAGCAAACATTTGATTTTCCCTCCATCAATACATCTCCCAAAGAGGCATCCAAGCCCTGGACCAGTTAAGATTGAGCTGCAAGTCCTATACGATGTAGATGAGTCGCCAGCGACAAGCCATGATGACCCTCTTCGTCTCATGATGGATCGTCAAAGATCCATGGAGGCATTGGACAATGAGGCTAAAGGGGGTCCTGGCACTTCGCCTACATGCATAATCGTGGGTGACCATGACCCCAGAGAGCTTCTTATTGGGAATTGTTTCTCATTAAAGGTGACTAAGTGGTGAGAGACTGAATCGGAAATCTGGTCTGATGTGGGCTCATATTTATAGCAACTGAGAGGATATGTAGAACGAACTTTATGGTGTTCTACTCGATTGGAAATACATTTGCATTTGCAGTTAAGAAGAGGCTAAGGGGGCTCACACTTACGCTCACACAGCGCGAACACCCCGCCTGCATGCATAATAATTTCCAGCGGTTAAGTCTTTGTTTGAAGCAGACGTCAGGGAGCAAGAAAACTTCTGACCTAGAGGCAATGTGCCAAAAATAACTAGTCTAATGTCCACTAAAACTACACTAAGCTTACCTACGCCTTTTTGTCATATAGGATAGATGTTTGAAGTTTTCTTGCCTCACCTAGGCAGAGTCTCTAATTCGTTCCACTGTGAGTGGACAGTGGATCCACCCCGCTAGGCTATTGCCTCTGAATGGCGGGTGTTGGCGACTCTCCAGGCATGACGCTAGGTGGGCTATAGGCTCTAGTCCGTAGTAGGCTGGAGTGGGAGTCGCGATAGAATTCCCACCTCACGGGCAGGGCTGCTTCTTAACCTGCCACTGGCACGCGTCTCTTGCCGCGCTCTCTCATTGTTACTTACCTTACCTTTACTGTCAGCTCTAGTCCCGTCGCTTCTCATGAGGACGCTCTACAGGCTTCATTCTCGCCTATTGCTGCTTCATTCTAATGCGATAGAGTACGCTGAAAACCATTAACTAACTCTACAGCGCGTATCGGCATCAGCCAGGGCAGGGCAGAGTTGGTTCACAGAAGGAGCGACGGGCAGCGAGCGACAGTAGCCACAGCACTGAACTGAAACTACCACGGTACCTTACCTACAGAATTGGATTGTCACCACACGCGACCGGGCTCTCACATCTCCTCCTTAACCCATTATTTACATCCACCTCGAGTACCTTGACCATCTTCCAAGGACACGCACACAGCTACAGTCGCCTTCTCGCTCTTATTCATATTCATTTAGAGGCGCTCTTTCTCTTCACTGTATTCTTCTCTATTCCACCTTCTTCACTTTTCTCTCCCCGGTCCGATTCTGCACTTTGTGGCGTCGCTGTTTCTCGCTCTTGCCTCTATCCGTTGTTTCTGCTTTATTTCACTGGCCTTTCTCAACCGCCGTCATCTTTCCTGCCCTGACAAACGCATCTCATCCCCCGTTCGCATGACGACAAACACACATCAGCCATGAGCGTCAAGGCCATCAACTACTAATATATAATTACTTACGCCTTGTTTCTAACAATCACAACTACGTACTGCTACGTTTCAATCCGCTTTGCCAACAAGCACAGTCACAACCACATTCTCGGCCATATTCAACTGTCCGTCGCATTACGCAACTTTTCCCAGCAGAACTGAGCACTGGGCTCCCCGGATCATCTCATACCGTCAAGGTATCGCTTTTCTCCGCCATGACCCAGAAAAAGTCTTTTACAAGGACTGTTCCCTTTACTCAGCGCAACTGGGAAGCTGCTCATAACGCGAAAAACATGGGCGCGAACTTCTCAACGCCTAAGAGTCAAGATGACAGTGGCCCTCCACAAAAGCGTCAGAAGGTCTCAGTTTCCAAGTCCAACGGCGACGCCTCACTCGTTGATACAGAAGATCGCACAGCTCTTCGTGTTGAGATACACAAGATTTTTCACAAGGACTCTAAGAAAGTCCGACCTCTCAACGCTCTTCCTCCAGACGATATCATCAAAACCAAGGCCAAATGTCAAATCACCGTTTCTGATGTGAGCGGTGGCTTCACTCACATCCTATATCGCAGCAGCCAGAGCTGCGACATAGTCTCTCACACGAATCCGTCTGGCCCTCATCGGATTGCTTACATTAAGCCGCCCAAGCCATTCCTCGTCCCCAAGGAAAGCATCTTGGTCAACAGGCAGGATGACCCATCTCATGACTTTTCGAGCGCATACAGATTGGACGTCGAAATGTTTTCAGTTCAGGATGGCAGCTGGCCCCCTCTGGAAGCCCATGAGCTTGGTTTTCCTGCAGGTCAGCAAGGGCCTGTCCCAGCAATTGCCAAGCAGAATTGGATACTGCATAGCGAGTTTCCCCAGGTTTTCGGCAGGATAAAGAAACCCGTCAAGCTCACAGCCGGTTTCCACCCACAGCGCCTTGAATGTCTGACTAATTACATCATGGATGTAGAATTGAAATGGGCCTCGGGTACCCGACGAATTGACAAGACTGCAAAAAACTGTATTACTGCTTTCGATTCAGACGGCGAGATTTACACCAATGGTGTTCTTGAACCCATATCTGATGATCTGCTCGACAGCGTGAGCCCACCTGAGCTTGAAGATGACATCGATGGTACCAATGGCACCCACCTCACAAATAATGTTCATGAAATAAACGGCACCAACGGCATCAATGGCCTTCATGATGATGACGACGAAATGGGTGGCGTGAATGGCATCAATGGGGTTGCGCATGAGGTTGACGTTGTGAATGGCGTGCAAGAGACGAATGGTGTGAACGGGCATGTTGGCGAGGAAGACTCGTCGCACGACATCTCTCATGATTTGGAGGAAGAGCTAGAAGGCGATCACACCCCTAACCGAGCACTACGAAAACGGAATAACAAGCAATACAACTTGAAGGTACTGACTGCGCAAGCCCATGGAAAGGAGCGCAAAACCCGAGATAAGGCTGGGCAACCTGAGCAAGGCGAGGGTTTCGTCACGTATATGCTGTCAGCTAACACACCGGTTCACCTACTCTCCTGGCAGTGTTGTGCCTGTGGCCACATTAACGAGTCATTGGACACTTTGCGAGCTCACCTGATGACGTACCATCCGAATTATGTGTACACACTGGAAAAGACGAGTCAAGGGCCGCTGTTCCGGATTACTCATGTTTCGGGGTCTGCAGTCTCGCCTTCGAAGGAGCTGCAACTCGGAAAACCCACGAAACCGCTTGATCAGCAGGCCTACGTCAACGGCGATGACTCCTGGGTAAATTCACGCCAGGGTCCGGACCACGTGGAAGATGTTGTGCGATTTTCACCTAAGCACAGCACCGAACGACAACTCTTCGGAAAGTCTGGCGAAAAGCCTCCTCAGCCTGTAGCGGCAGTCCAGCCGGTGGTTCCGCGACCGAAAAAGAAGGTCATCATTCCAGAGTCTTGTCAGCCTCTCTTTGACCCTATCAGTAAAGCTCGCCTGAAACCAGGCGAGGAGTTACCAAAACCTGTAGTGGATAATGCATGGTTATTACAGAAGCATCGCGAAGATATCGGCGAATTCTCCGACGTCTCGAAAGAAGAGAAGGAATACATTCGCAGGTGGGACGCATTTATTCTTCAGGAAAATGTCACCTCTGGACAGTATTTCAGGCGTGCTTGGGTCAAGTTTGTCAAAGAGAATGCTTCTTGGCTGGTGGGTGCGAATTATCGAATGAACGAATATGGCAAGCACCTGTGTGTACTGATGGCGCGGGATGTCCTGGATAACGCGAGCGTTGAGAAAGCCGGGAAGCTGATCGATGAGGCACGAGCTCGGTTGAAATCAGATGAGGATGCGAAGACGAACGGTGCCAATGCGGCTGATGTCACATTAAAACAGTCGCCTCGCGCTTCACAAATTACGAGAGGCGCGAATGGGTGTACAGTGTGTCAGCTCCCCGTCCTCGGACCTTCTCTACTCATCTGCTCAAACAAGGTAATGCCGATGCTGTTTGACGGCAAACCACTGCTAACAATCCTATAGAAATGCTCAAATCGACTATACCATGCAAGTTGCATCGAAAAGTCAGCATGCATTCCGGTCACTCGTCCCAAATGGCTTTGCAATGGGTGTAGCAAAACGGAAGCAACCTCCTAGAGCGGGGTGTCCTTATCCTTGCGAAGCATCCCAGTACCTAGTTCAGCAACCTTGGAAGGAGGCGAACGAAGCAGCACTGTATCTCAAAGCGCAAAAGCTTCCCATTCGATGACTACGCGTCAAGCGCTGAGAAAGAGACGTGTGAATGTGGCTGTTGGGGAACCTGATGAGCCTACAGCTATAAAGAGAGTCAGGTTTCGAAAGGCTAACACGAAAGTGGCGGGCCCCAAAAAGAAGTGAAGAATCGCCGCAAGATTTTGTGGTGGGGAATATAGTCAAACTTGGAGATATCGTGAGCGGAAGGATGGCACTAAATTTATGTTTTTCATAGTCGTTTCGGCGCTTATTGGGATCGGGACACTGATGAGAAGGCATGCCCGGAGTCGGTTGATCAGGATTGAGGTAGAGGGGGGATTGTTTCTGGCGTGGACGTTGCTGGGTTTTCGCAGCTCATCTCTGTCGAGGCAGCTTGCACTGCAAATTTTTGAGGGTCTGTATTATATTACTATACTACCTGCATTTTGCTGTTTGTGTGCGTGTGTAACAGATTTCAAGGTGACGATGAAGTAGCAACCATTGGGATGATGACCATGGCCATGACCATGGCCAGGCAGGCAGGGTTAGTTGAAGACACAGCTTTATTGTAGAATTCAAGGCAATTGCAAACAAAGTGTATTTGGTGCTGCTGGCATGCAGGCGTATCTAGAACTCAGTTATACAGTATACTCGTTGATATAAGCATGAACAGCTATACCACAGAACACCACAGATCATGGTCACCACAACAACTCCAACACAAGTAGTAATATCAATTCTGGTCTTATCGAAACGACCTCAGTCTGTACAATCTGGGAGTGGTCAACATGTTCCATTCAACTGATGCATTGTGGATGGAAAATTCAAAATACCAACCAGGTCGGTGGGCCGATTCACCAGGTGCGCCTGAAAGTGCTTTGAAAGACTACCAGTCGCATATACTTGGTATACATGTCGAAGAGAGCTCACTAACATTTATTGTTTAAGTCTTGGACACCCTGGGTGTTTGGTTTAATGGCTACGGCCGTTGTTACAGAAGTAACGCCCTCGGGATGATAACAGCATGCCATTGAAACGATAGTATGACAGAATTCTTTGTTACAAGCCAGCAGAACAATTTGATGAATTATATTACCCCGGACCATGAATTTATCATCGCACTTATCTGGGCGTCTTCCCACATTGGGCTGGATATCTTGGTGAGAGGTTATTGACGTCACGTATGAATCTGTCTGTCTGTATTGCTCACCTGCTTCGAGAACGAGTTGTTGTCCCCACGCTCTTGATTATCGTGGATCAAAATTCTTCTTTACGCATCAGTCGTTTTAATAAAGCAGACTCTGCATTAATTTGAGCGTAGTCCTCTAATGTGGCAGACTAATTCGAGGTCCATTGGAATCTCAAATGTGAATGCTCAGTGAAGGATCTCGACAAGGTTGAACGACCAGCCCAGGTGTGATAGATAAGTGGTGGGGCGCTCCTCACGCATGAAGCAGACATGTAGAAGCAGTGTCGAGACTTGCGGAGAAGGGCAAAATACGAGTTCCAATCATATTAAACAAAAACAAGGCCCTCCTGATAATATCTAGTTGCTCTTGGTGGTTTATCCTACAGCAGGTACTACAAGACGCTTGACGAGGCGCTTGAGGATGTGGCATACTGCTACACAGTGTCTAAACGATTGTTTTCAGCATCCTAGGTGTCGTAACATGAATATATAAGTCCTGCTTGCATCCCTTATGTTGTTCTTTTTAAGACGTAAGTATTGCTTTCTGACGCAATTTCGAGCCAGTTTCTTTCACGGGTGTACACATTGAGACCAGGACATATTGCATATGCAAAGAGCATAATTAAGTCTGAATATAACAAGTTGGAGAGTAAGGAAATATCTTTTGTGCATGTTTTGCGAATCGTTGAAGGTGACACGACCTTTCCATGGTTGACGGCGAAATGATGAGGCCATCATGAGTTGGACGGGCACTGTTATTAAAGTGCCTTGGCATCAATAAAATGTCGTCAATATTGTTTAAGCCGTGTTAATACAATAACTAAAAGATGTTAAGAGTACTCCTAGCTCTAGAATCTAAGCGGGTGGCTTCATCATGGTCACCTCGCTGCCGCCAGCTCATGGGTATTAGGGGCCGTTGGCTAGCAGGTCAACATGGCATAAACAAGCTAAGGAATTCTGATATTAGGTTTTGAGCACGGTACTACCTACTGAATCATGCGAGTGAACGTCAATACTCTCTGGATATATTCGAGTAGCTGCCTGTAATCATTGGTTGACTACCCCCAGGCAATAGAGGCGTCCATCATGAGAACCCGGCAACTCAAGTCTGCTACTGGTCAACGTCAGCACATCAATCCGTTACATATGAGATTGCGTCGTGATGAATAGCGTGATAAGCGTGCACTGAGGTCAGCGAGGTGTCTTTTCCATGAGGCAAATCATTGCGGACCAAAATGGACACATGCCACAGTGCGCAGTAGTTACCAGTCGTAGCTGATAGCCTCATGTTGTCAGCATCAGCCAATGGCCGCCTCTCCTCCAGGTAACAACCATTACTATATCCGCAGCGCATACGCGACCCCAGAACAGAAGAGACACTCAATGGAGGTCATGGCCACTTGTTCACCATTAGGCGTGCCATCAGGCTACGTAACAAGGTCATGCATGGATCCGAACATGCGTAGCAACACAGTCAGTCTCGAGATAACCAGCGCATTTCTTTTTTGTCGCGTCTTCCTTTGGGTCATTTCTGGGAATTTTGAATCAACTCTCAGCGAGCCCCACGATGTCGCGACCTGGTTCTTTCCACCATCTGGTTGGATGTGACCCCACATCGTCACGCACACAAGCCTCTTTGGAGGGCTCTTAGTAGCCCTGGCAGCTCAGTCATGCTCGGTTTATGGAAAAGGTGTCGCAGTTCGCCTCTAAACCTCCAAGGTTAGTCCGGGTGTTGAGCCTATGAACCGTTACCCGCGAGCTGCGGGCCATCATGCTCTGTCGATGCAATGCAATGCAACAAACGGGAGCAAGTCAAGGAGATGGAGCTCTTCTGCGCCAGAATGTACATCGAGAATCAACAGCGTTGGTGTCAGAAAGAAAAGTGAACAGAGATGCCCGCTCTCACTCTCTACATACTGACGAATTCCGGCTGTTGCAGCCTTATTCACTGATTGTATCACCGTGGCTATAATTCGAATAGAGACCTTCTCTCAGCACATACGACCAAAGGTAGTGGAGAATACGGGATCCCGTCCGCTCTCCCATAGTCAAGCCACTAACCGGCGGATTAGTAGTTGGGTCGGTGACGACCAGCGAATCCCCGCTGTTGTATGTTTTTTGTAAATCTCTAATCTGAATCTCTCTTTTTGTTCAAAGTGACCACCATATATTCGTGATATGGCTCGTCGTTTTGGCAGTTGGCCGCGCTAGTTTCTTCTGACGAATGCGGTGCAGGGAAAAAGCAACAGCTGTTGGTCCCATGCCCATTACAAGCTTACCATTAGTCAGCACTCAATGTAGTGCCGAGTTTCTTCCTAAAACGAAACATTGACATGTATTGTAGCTTCAACTAGAGCTTAAATCTCACCCTCAAGTTACATAGAAAGTTGCACCGACTCTCATCAGGTGAGAGACGACGAGATAGTGATACAGAGCCACTGACCACCTTGGAACTGTTTACTGTTTACTGTTTACCTCATAGGAAATAAGAAGCTTGGTCACGCACAACGTCAACTTGGGTTCATTAGACTAATCACTACCAATACAGTTCATATAACGACCTATCAGAGCTACCGCATACAACAGCTCCAGCCTTAACCCCAAAATCCCATGAGCTTTAACGTCATAGGCCTTATGGTGTCCACCGCCATCAGTCAAGTCTTGGTGAACAATGGCATTGCCCCGGATTGTAGTTGAAGATCTGGTTGAGAACATCGAGATCGATGACAAGATAGGGCATCTCCGACGGTGAATTTGGTGTTTCAAACTGCCAATCATTACAAACAACATCGAATAGATTGTCAAACGAAGCAACTCTGTGATACAACAGATCAACAACATGTGATATCAGTCCAGATATCTCAACATTTACATCAAATTTTCTGAAAGGAGGCTTGCCAGATTTCTTCAGTTTTGCTCCTAGTAAAACTAGTAACTCAAAGCTCAATGTACCCGTAACCGGGAAAAACTCATCGTGGCCACTCGTTTGATATTCACTCTACAACCATGTCCTTGGTGCATTTTTCAAATCTCAAGAAGCATTGGTATTCGTCCTATTTTAGCCACTGAGCTGCTCTGTCCCCGTTATAAACAAGATATTAAAACGCCTAGTCACCGACCCCAGTTCCCATCGATGGTACAGTCTGACAATTCTCGTCTGTCAAAATTAATATCTGCCCTTGCCTTCCCTCCGCTTCTCCTTGAGCTCTGCCTCAGTCTTCTGTCTCTTTCTGCTCTCCTGGGCAATCATCTCACTCAGGTCATCGTCATATGCCCACTTAGCTCCAATGCCCTCTTCCTTCCTACCCTCCTCGAACTTGCGCCGCAGGTCGTCTTTGCTGATACCATCGTGGTTGTGCAACGAGTCCACATCAAGAGCAACGTCGATATCACCAGGCTTCTTGCGCTTGCGCGAATCGTCCTCGGCGCCGAGAACAGGCACGCCTGCTCGTTGAGCTGCTTGTGCTTGCTTGAGGTCGTATACCCTGTCACTGCCGAAGAAGCCTTCGGCGCGAACTTGGCGCTCCGGCAGGATGGTGTAGGCGGATCGAGGAGCACTAGACTCTTCTGTGTCGTAACCACGGCGCTCCTTTCGCAAGTCCATCTCACCAGCAATGGACGTCTCGACACCTTGCCCGTAGTCGGGCTGCACTGTGCTGGCATAACCACCGGGAGTCTCGAGGCCACTAGGTGTCTCCGTTCCACCAGGAATGTCCTCATCTTCCTCCTCTTCCTCTTCATCTGACTCTTCCTCCTCCTCTTCGGATTCCTCTTCTCGTGGTTGCAGCTCACCCCAAAGGTTCTTCTCTACAGGCTCACCAGCCCCTGCGTGCATTTGTGCCCCTCCTTGTCCACCCTGTGCCGCAAGACCGAAGACATCACCACCAAATAAAGGCCTGTTGAACTCATCGACTGGGGGTTTGCCCCAACCGCCGGGATGGAAGCCCCACGAGCCTCCAGCAGGTGGTGGAGCGTTAAGTCCAGGAATCTTCAAAGTAGGATAGGACGGAGGAGGCCCAAATCGTTGTTGGTTGATGAGCCATGGTGGTGGTGCGCCAGGCGGCATTCCCAGGGCTTCCTTAGTGCCCTCAGTGAGGTCACCTGGTCGGAAATGTTGGTAATCGACCTCAGACTCCTTGCCTTCATAGTAAACCTCGCCAAATCGCGTCAATTCGGGCTTGGTCTGGAAACGGAAGAAAGCATCGTAAAGTTTTTGGTAATCTATATCGAGCTTGCCCATCTTTGGAGCAACGCGTTCTCTCTGTTTTTGCTTCAATGACTGTTCTGCCTGTTTATCGAGGACGGCATCGCGCATCTCGGTAATGCCGGTTTCGGCGATGAACTGGGGTAGTCGGAAAGGCGGCTTCTCGATACCTCGCTTTGAAGACAGATACTCTCGCTTTAACGACCAATGGGTTGGTACTGGAACGACGTTTCGTTGAGCTTTGATCTGGACGAGCAGTCGAGGGTCCGATGAGGATACGTCCTGCCATTCCACCACCTCAGGAATCTTGACCAGAGCCTTGAGCTCTGCGATGGAGATCGTGTTGAGCTGCTTCTTCTTCTTTTTGGATAACTTTGGCTGTCCGTTGTTCTCTTCATCTTCGTCGGGAATCTCATCGTCATCCGCGTAGAACACTGTCCCTTGATTGCCAGCATTGGCTTCCTTGGCGATCTCGTCCTCTTCCATCGACGCGCCGAATTTGCTAAAGATGTCTTTGTACATAGCATACGCGGGATCCTCCTCATCTATGTCAACTTCGATCTCATGGCCATCTGTGGTGGCGGCATCTTCGCTTGTGGGCCCCTTTTTCACTTCGAGGTCTGTCGTCGTGGGCTCGGCGGCATCGTTTTCTTCAGGCTTGGTAGTCTCGGTGACTTCTTCGGTCTTTGTAGGGGCAGCCTGCAGCGCGTCAGTACGTGATGTCGCAACAAGGACGAGGAGACCAGGACATACCTCTGCTTGAGCCTTCTTCTGCTCCTTCTTCTTGGCCCTTCGCATCTGGTTCTTGGTCATCTTTGGGGCCGCCATGGTGAATCAGAAGCTGGCGACGCTGGCGTCGCGACCAGGGATTGTCTTTTGCTTGTGGTTGGATTCAAGACTTGGGTCGTGAGCTGGAAGGTGGCGTAGGACAATACGAGCGCGAGGATGGCCTGCTTAGGGTCCCTATTCATGCCCTGAAGTTCCAAAGACAATACACACAAGGTTTAAAGGAAAGCGAGGTTGAAACAAAAGCACAGTTGGATGCGCTAGCAGAGAGATTGGTTTAGGTGATGCAAGTGGAGACGACTTTTGCGCGACGCCTTCAAAAGTCTGTCAGTCCAGTCAACCTCAGATTAGCTCACGTAAAATCGATGGCGGCTCAGGGCGGCTAAAGGTGCGTTATCAGCTTATCAGCGGCGGCTGCCGGACTAACCGCGGATAGAGGCTAGCAAGCCACGTAATGTTTGTTACAGACTTATTACAGAAGGTCCCAAGGGAAGACCCCCTGTAACCCCCCGTGTGCAATCTATCTGGCATCGATTCGTCGTTGTACTGGAGCCCCTTGGTTTAATTATAGGCTGTACCTTGCTTATCCCACTTGCACCATTCCCACTTTGACGTGAACACCATCCATCCAACAGAAGCTACAGTACTTGATTGTAACTTGGCATTCTTTTTTTCTCTTCAGCTTCACCAGCCTCTTGCTCTATGTTTGCATAGAGTCAGCAAAGTCGCCTTATTCGACAGCTGTATTTCTTCTCTTCCGCTTTCGTTCTCAGGCTTGGCTTCGTCATTCTACTTGTATCTCGCGTCTTGGCCTACCACCTCAGGTACTTGACATTACGAGTCGACCCTTCGATAAGCGATGAGCATACGTTTTCGTCGACAATTATAACAACTTTCTCGAATCTTACCTCGTCGTCCGTCGCTCGTTATTAAACCGATTCGAATCGATTTGAATTGAACACGCAACGTTAATATCTGGCCTTTGCGCCGCAATCTAATATTTCTCTCCCTTCTTATCACTCACCTGTGATGGAAAAGTTCCCCGACTTCATCGATACGCCCCTGAGCGAGTCACCCTCAGAGAACCCTTCGAACCCTCCCGGCTGGGCAAACGGCGCACCTCCTCGTCCCTCAGACCGATGGCTACCCGTCTCGAGATCAGATAATGGCTGGTCAACGGCGCCTCGAGGGCACAATCGACAAAAGAGCCTCACTGATGCCATTCGTACAATAAGAGGTCGCAATGGCAGTGTTAGCCAGAACGCCCACGAGATCGCCGATGCCCTGCGTGCCCCCGTCTCTCCGAAGCTTATTGTACGCTCTTGTTGCCGAGTCCCAAACCAAATGTAGAGTTACCAGTCCAAGTGCTGACCTGATGTTGCGGTACACAGATTCTGTGCCTGTTGTGGTACACTTCGTCTGCCCTTACAAACACCTCCTCCAAGTCCATCTTGATAGCTTTTGACAAGCCCGCCACCTTGACGCTGGTCCAATTCGCTTTCGTCTCCTCGTTATGTATCTTCATGGCATGGCTTGCGACTATCTTCCCTGTCTTGCGAACCAAAATTACAGCTCTCAAGTACCCGATTCGAAAGCCAACTCGCGACGTTATCAGAACAACTCTCCCTTTAGCCGCATTCCAGATCGGTGGCCACCTTCTCAGTTCGACAGCTACCTCAAAGATCCCTGTGTCACTTGTCCATACCATCAAGGGTCTTTCACCCCTCTTTACCGTTCTCGCTTATAGAATCGTGTACGACATCCGGTACCCCAAGACGACATACCTGTCTCTGATTCCTCTCACACTCGGGGTAATGTTGGCTTGCTCAGGTAAAACTACCTATGGTGGAGAGCTCATTGGTGTCATCCATGCTCTTTTGGCTACCGTCATCTTCGTTACCCAAAACATCTTCTCTAAGAAGCTCTTCAACGAGGCTGCTAAAGCTGAGGCTGAGTCGCCCCATTCACTACCTAAGAAGTTGGATAAGCTCAACCTGCTTTGCTACTCGTCTGGCATGGCTTTTCTTCTCACATTACCCATCTGGCTTTGGTCTGAAGGATTCACTCTTCTCATGAACTTCTACCACGAGGGTTCAATAGATTTGAATGAACAACCCAACTCGATGGACCATGGGAGACTCACGCTCGAGTTTGTCTTTAATGGGGTCTTCCATTTTGGCCAGAACATTCTCGCCTTCATCCTGCTCTCCATCGTTTCCCCTGTTACCTACTCAGTAGCCAGTCTCATCAAGCGTGTATTCGTCATTGTCTTGGCTCTGGTATGGTTCAGGAGTCCCACAACACCTCTTCAAGGTGTGGGCATTGCTCTCACCTTTTTGGGTCTGTACTTGTATGACCGAACAAAGTCTGGCAACAAGGCCGATCAAAAGGCTCAGTCGATGCAAATTAAGCGATCGTCGATTCTCCCCATCACAAACAATGGATTGCGCCCAACACCTATCATGGAGTCCCCTCAAAGTACTGAGCTCAACGCCCGTCCTTATCCTTACCATGAAGGCTACTTTGGTCGGCCGTCTGCGGCAGAAGATCCAAAGAAGTCAGACGATGGTGTACCTCGTAGCCGTACTCCTGGCACTGGTAATGGAGGTTGGCTCCCTCCAGGAACCAAGCAGGAAGACACATGGCAGCCGGGTGACCGAGTTGCTGGTGTTGCATGATATTCCTCATGAGCATGTGTTAGATTGCGTATTCCTTTGGTGAACAGGCTTGGTGTTTCGAATTCAAACAAACAAAAAGATATGAGAGCTAGAGTTTCTCGTGTAAAGGTGTTGTTGCTATTTTATGTCCCGATATCTAGATGAAGGGCTTTGGGTTCCTGTATGACATATCATAGGCTGGCGTTTTTTGTTTTGCGAGACAAGACACAACGACACTTGTGAAGCCCTCCTTTTTTCAGGGGGCGCTGGATACATTGTATCATTACGTGGATATGGAATGATAATGCTGGACTATTTTGAATAGATGGGCTTGCGATCATAACTTGAGCGCGACGTATTAACGAGATATGGTGTAAAATCTTGCTTGATATATGCATTAATTGAGATGCCCTGCTGGTCTGCTATGCTTTGGGTATTAATCTATCAACCATTCTTCCACCTCGACGCCTATGCTTCTCCCTATTCCTCGTATCACCTCCCATGCAACATTAATCCTCCACTTGCCTCCCCGATCCATGACATCTCCTGCACCTCCTACTCGTGTCAACAGTCTCAAGCTCGCAAGCGTCGATACAGCCATAGCTACATCCGCATCGAGGCCAGCAGCGCCTACAGCAGTGCTATCTGCCCATTCATTTCGTACGGCGGCGAAGATAGCCATCATTCGCTCGAGGACAAAGGCGTGTGCGCCAAGGAGTTTGCGGGCGATCTTGCGATGCTTCGTCCGTGTGGCTCCGCGAGCAACAATACCTCCTCGACGGCGCTTGCGACCATGATGATATGTCGAGAAGAGTGTGAGATCATGGCGGGTTGCATTGTGGGAGGCGAGATAAGCTGATAGGAGCAGGAGGCGAGCTGTCGTAGGGAGAAGGCTAGTGAGATCGGTTGCTGAGACTGTAGGCTTCGTCGCGACGGTTTCGGCAGGTTTGTTCTTTGGTCGAACAGAGACAATGCTTGGGTTGAGCAAAGACTCATCTTGGAAATGCACTCTCCCTGCGATGAGCAGCTTCGAGAACTCTTTTGGTAGATGTGTTCCTGCTAGAATGGGCGCTGTGAATCGCGGCCAAAGCGCACGGCAGCTGTGCTTGAACGATGGCAATGTGCGAGACGCTGATTTTGTGAGTGAGTCGTAAACGGCGGCGCAGAATCGGGTCCAGAGATCGGTGGTTTCTTGCTGCGTGCATGTAGCAAGCAACTTGGGCGGCGTGAGCGAAAGGATGCGAACGAATTCCTTCTTTTCGTAGGGAGGGAAGAGGAGATGGGCTGACGAAGGTGACCGTAGGAAGCCAGCGGGCGGAGATGTGACTATGAAGACGCAGGTGAGGCATGGGATCTGGACAACTGTTAGCTTTGTATATGTGTATGAAGGTTGTTGGGCGCTCACAATTTCTGATAGCCTCGCCAGAGCTGGTAACAATGTGGCCGGGGCATCCCTTTGTCGATCAATAGCATCCAACACCAATATAAAATGCCACCTCGCATCCCTCTTTGGATACTGAATCATCTTGACCATCTCAACCGTCAATTGCGCCAACGTTTCGCATCGTCTAGGGACCTCCTCCCACTGCAGCGCCTCGGCAACCTGGCCAACTATACGTTCGAAGAGATGTCGCCCTGTAATGCATTGCACGGAGTTGACAATTGCAGCTTGTAGACCCCCCGAGGATTCATCGCTATTGACATTGGTGACGAGATGGGAGACAAGTTGAGAGGTGATGGCGGATTTGCCTGTAGCCGTTGCACCGTGGATGACAAGGTTTCGACAAGGAGCTGCATTGGGCTATAGAGTGTCAGTATGTTGACATAGAGAGATGGTTGATAAACATAACATACATGGAGCAGCGTTGCTAGGGAGCGGATTTGGTGCTCTCGACAAGGAAATGATTCAAACAGAGGAGTTAATATGACCTCATCTGGAAGACCAAACAGTGAGGTCATCGTGGTTCCTTGCATTTGGGCAATTTCTCCGTCGTTGGGTACAATTGCTCGTTGAAGTTCATGAATTGTTCAAGATACAGATAAATGAGCTTATCGGGGAGACGCGTTTGGCACGTTGCACGGTCCAAGATACGTCACTCGGGAAATAATCGGCCGACCATATCCGTACACTCACTTCACTTATAGACATTCACCTAGTAATAACAATAGTGTCTTGCTTGATAAAGAATAGCCACGGCAAAACATATTCCATAAGTTCAAGTCGATGGGTATATATCTCATTTCATAGGCTCCATTCATTTCAAGACACCACATGCAAACATTTATAAACCCAACGCCGTTGCTATGCTGATCAAAACAAGACGGGTTCAATCACATCTATTTGTGTTGGTTCCTTGCCAAACACTTTTTTCCACCAATAATTCCATGTCCTCAACTCCTCATGTAGGACAGTCACCAAAACTTCTGCATTCCATACCGGTACAGGCGTTCCCTGGTTAGACTGCGTCTGTGTAAACCCTGGGCCTCTGCCAGGCGCTTGAATGGTGATCCTTCTTCCAGTATTAACCCAGATTTTCCGTACGTCGTTGATAAGATTATCTGTGAAGCTTTTGACACCATCACCAATCTGGGGGGATGCCATGCCCTGTTGGCGAAAGCCAGATAGGAGGATTTCTGCTCTGACAGAATAGTCTTCAAGGTCGGCCATGTCAGAGATATAAGTTTCGGCCCTCGACAACCCGTTCCTTACATGCTTGAGAATTTGCACAGTATCTGTCCAAGGGCCGCAAGATATTCCAGAGAGCGACAGACCATAGAGAGGCGACCATAGGCTGTTTGACAATGACAACAGCTGTGTCACCAGATGAACTTCCTCGGCCTGGAGGTGCCCATCTTTTGCACTGAGCTGATCAAAGAAGCTGGCAATGGCACGTAAAAGAGCGACTACGTGCGGTAGTCCGCTTTCTGTCAACTCGCGAGGAATTACATCGCGGGTCAGTAGAACTCGCAGTGCTCCTGCATAAACCTCAACCATGGGGTATATCGAACTTTCGACTGTCGCAGCCTTGACAATTGCCGGTAGCATCTTGTTCAGGATGAAAGATAGAATACCCGGGTTCTCCATTCCCCGGCACAAAAGCTTAACTTCATCTTGAAGCTTGTCGTCTTTGAGTGCAATCTTGAAGTTGTTAGAAAGGAAGAAGAAGACCTGGTGGATGACCTTGGTGTCCCCTTCGCTCAGTCGAAGCCCATAAGACATCATACCAGCCACTTGTAGTTGCGGGTCCTGGATAGATGGCGAATACTCCTTACTGATTTGATAGAAATACTTGTCGACTGTGCAAATATCAGAGCCGTGAGCTCTGATGAGCGCAATGATATCCCGAACAAAGGCCACATAGCTTGAATGTTCAGAGGCATCGCGAGACATCGTCCGCAAATCTCCTATGATCTGCTGCATCACCAACTTGAGTGTCTTCGAGTGTTCTGATATGATGGCCTTTTTGAGTGCTGGTCCAGCATCTCGTAAGGACTTGCGCATCCATGATATAGTGAATTCGAAGAGGTCTCGGTTTGTGTTGTAGTCCGGGTTAATAGCAAGTCCAATGACTGCGTCTGGGACGAATTCTTTCTGTTTTCGCAGCAACTGCTCCGCAAACTGGTTTTCGTATGATAGATATGGTCTTGGCTTGACAATTGACAAAGTCCAGACCTCTGAGAGTGGAAAGCCTGCCTCGTTGAAATCATCAAAGTTGTGCTTGAGGAGCGTGGTCAAGAATAAGACAAGGTGTCGTCGTTGGTCGAGGCTAAGTTTAGCTGGAACATCATCGAACAGGCTATATTTCCCCGGTTTAAACATATCGGCAAGTCGCAACAGTCCACCAGTAATGAACCTTACTGCAAGTCGAGCCGTCAAGGTTATGACCTGCTCAGTGCATTGAGATCTCTGCACAGCTTCGGAAGGAGATTCGCCCGTTTCTTCCTGTGAAGAGAGAATGCATCTCGCCATTGAGAAGTAGACTTTGGAGAGGTCGTGGTCAATTACCAAGATAGCATCATCCGCTTGGGCCGAGTTCAAAATTTGGCTCTCGCTCTGTTGACTGTCTTCGTCGTCCTTGAACTCATCAACACGGGAGAAGAAAACTTCCAGGGTGGATAAGGAAGAACGAAGAATAGACCAGTCAAGTTCCATGGGGTATGCACTTGACCGCCGGAAAACTTGTTGTAGTTGCAGTGTATTCAAGGCAAATGTGGCAGCCTCCAAATTGGGTGCATGCCTCATAACATCCAATGACGCTGTCACTGAGACATACAAAACGTCCATGGTAGCCTTTTTGTTCATGGCCACCACGGCATTGATCAAGTCGGGGTCGATTGTGTTACTCGCATCTTTAGACATGGCCAAGACTTGTTGTTGCATATCAGACTGTATGGAATCGAATTGTTGCATCATGGATTGGAAAAAGCTGTTCCGCCACTGTGTGAACGGTCTGAACGCTGTTGTAGCTTCTCCAGACGCGATGATAAACTTGGCCAACTGGTTCCAGGCTCTGACATTGATTAAGCACGCCTCTTTGTGGGAGCTCGCGGGGGCGACGAGCCGCTCAATCAAATGGGCCCCTGGGCGAAGTTCTGCTGGCGAAGCCCAGAAAAGGGTGCAGAGCAGATCATGGTGGTTTCGTAACGCAGCCAAATCACGCTCCTGGATCGTCTGCTCCTTTAGAAGTTGCCGATTGTGGTTCGGCATTGTCCGGGCTATCAGGTTTCGGATGTCTTTCAACGAGCCAACGGCACCTAACTTCTTGATACTCAACGCAACGAGCTTGAGGAAGATGTGGAAGCACTTGTCAGCCTTATCAACAGACAGCGAGGGGCTTCCTGCGAGCTCATCCAGAAATTTGGGCGAAGCGTACACCTCTTCATTGCGCAGATGAGCGAGGTCCTGCGAGCCAAAGAAGTCAAAGATGACACCAATCACGGCTACACATTTGCGCCAGCCCCATTGCTGGACAAGGTAGTGACAGCGGCCAACGAGTGCCCGACAGTAGTTATTGAAGCTTGGTGACTGTCGTGGGTTGTTCTTGTAAACCTGGAAAACCTTCTTGAGCAGTTTCTGCGGTAATGCCCAGCCATCAACAACTGCATCATGCCTCCTACCTGCAACAACGATCCCTTTGTCGTTAAACTCAGTAAGTGGGAGAAGAAGAAACATGGTTTTCCACAAGCGCTCATGCTCAGTCGCATCAAGGCTTTCTGAAATCTCAGGGGTGGCTATGACAGCGTACAGAATATCCCAGAATGAGGCCCGAAGAATATGGGCATGTTCCAGGGTCTTCATGTTAATAAGCCAGGAGTGAACGGCGGACACGTCATCTCTCAATCCTCGCTCTCGTGACCGTGAGTTCTTCAGGTCACTGTAGGTTTTTGTGAGGTTGTCCATTCCAGCCTTGGAGAGTGAAGTAATGGCAGTTCTGGCCAAGCTCTTCACCAGATCCTCCATTTGAAATTGATCACTCGTCAAAGAGGGCTCGCTCTGGCAAAGTCTCAGAACAAAGAGTGCGGCAAGAAGCAAATAATCATAGACGCTTGCAATAGATAGATACTGGGGTTGTGTGGTGTTATCGTAACGTCCCAGTACCGCTTGTATGCGGCTATTGAATCCTTGGAGCACCTCAAGTGCCCTACCGACAAAAGACTTTGCCTGTGTATGGTCTGTGAGGCTCAAAGAATTCTGCATGAATTTCATGATAAAGCCGGCAGCACTCTTTACAAATTTGGGGTCTTGGGCTTCTTTGTCTACCGAGTCGTGTTCGAGCTGGTCTGCGATGGAATCGAGAAGCATACCCAGCTCAGAGGACACTTGCGAGTCCCAAGGGCCCCATCTGAGGATTTGCTCACCAAAGTTAAACGATACTCGTGGTCGGGTTTCCAGCAGATGTTGACAGCTAGAAGCACTTGATGCAGATTCAAACACACCACTTCCAATGAGAGTTGACTCGTGGAAGTAGACCCGGGAATCCAGAGGAAAGGTCTCAAAATGATGGGTGTACTGTGTACCATACGGTCCCAAACCTTGAAGTTTCTCCCCATTCGCCTCGATAGACTGAACCGGCTCTGAGATTGAGGTAATCTCGACAGGGATAGGATCGTTCGCACGACTAAACTGCGGTGCCTCGACATCAATGCGTTGAGGTTTGGTCTTCTTCCGAAAACGCGATTTGTTCAGGTTTCGAGATGGCTCCTCGACGACTCGTAGAGGCATTGGATCTTGTTCGGGAGGTGGACTCGCTGGGTAAAACGTATCAGGTTCATGGTCGAAGGTCATGATGCTTGAAGCAGAATGATCACCACGTTGCTTCCGGTACAGACGATCGAGACGTTTCTTGGTTACGTTGAAAGAGAAGCGACTAGTCTGATCTGTTTCGTCCATTTCTAGTTGAGCCGGACGCACGACTCCTGAGCCAGAACGGGAGAAGGGTGTGTTGGTACGGGCGTTCTGGCTCATCCGAGTTTCCGCACCAGTACTGTCCGTCTGGTACCTGACTGATCCTGCCTGGCTCACTTGTTTGACCAAGCGTCGAGATGCTCCTGAGGTCATTGGCATCCGTCGTGGGATAGAAGAGCCATTTCCAGATGTTTCGCGTAGGGGTTGCTTATTCTCCCTGTGCTTAGGATCTGGCTTGGGTGTCGCTTTCTTGGCTTTTCGAGCAGCAGTGACTGACTGGCGTTGGGGGATCGAACCGACTCTCCAGTGATTCAAGACAGATGTCGCATCAATATGGTCCTCTCTGGTAGCAAGTTTGATGAACTTTCTACCGGGACTACTCCTACCCATATCTTGGCGCCGGGTAGCGGACCTCGCAGCAATCTTGAGGAATCTTGGTGCGTCTGCTTCAACAACGTCGAGAATACTTAATCGTGGTGGAGCATATGACCTGTTGGTGGCGTTCTTTGTTGACCGTTTCTTTCCATTAGACTTGCGTTTCAATGTAGGATGACGGTACTTTTTCTTGACAAGCTCAGGTGCAGGCACAGATGCGCCCCGAGTCCCAGTAAGCATGCTAGTAATTCTGGGCTGATGTGGTCCCTTGGGTGCTGCTTGTTTTCGTTGAGCATCGGAGCCTTTATGTCGCTTTGCTGGACCACGAAAAGAGTCCGAAAGCTTCAATTGTCGTTTCCGTCCAGCAAGCATAGGGTCAATAGCGTTATCCTCGACCACAGATCCTTCATCATCAGACAGAATTTCTGCAATGGATATAGGCTCGTCTTCAATAGTTAAGCGAGTTTGGTTGTCGAATACATCGTCAGTTGTTTCCTGTCGCGGGGCTGAGGCAGGTGTGGGCGAATCATCATCAGAGTCTTCAAAGAACATCTCAATGTTTGTGACAGAATTTGACGAGGCGATACGCCTCTGTGCTACACCACGTCTTATTTCTCGTTCGGGCGAAAAAGCAACAGCTCGCTTATGAATGTCTTTCAGGGGCTTCTTATGACCAGCTTGCTGGTCTAGCCGCAGCCAAGATGCAGGAAGGACTCCTCTGATGCGACGGCCAACCGTGTTGACAATCTCAGAGCCACTCTCAGAGCCTGACTCAGATTCAGATTGAGATGCAACATCTTGGTGGTCTAGTTGCTGGGTGGTAGTAGGGCCAGCGAGTTCATCCTCGGAGTCACTCACATTAAGGATGGCGGGTCGCTGTGTCAACCTCATAAATGGCTCGGTTTGTTTGGCTGGCACTAATGGAGATTCCGAAGGCTCATGTTGCGGCTTCTCGTCATCAGCGTTTCGTCTTGAACTGCGCGCTGCGGCAGGTGAGTCTGTCGTCCCGGGCGCAAGTCTGAAAACAGATGCAGGTTCAAGAGGATCGCTATCAACAATATCGTATCTTTTGCGCTTCCGTGTAGAAGACCGGGTCGGGGAGGATTTTCTTTTGCCAGACTGTCTCGATGTCGTGGTAGGCGGTTGTCTCAGTAACTCTTGCAAAGCTGGGAGATCATCACCAGCCATGCTCGTGTTTTCAGTATCGCCCGTCGAGCTTGCCTGACTACTGGGCCCAGCACGGTCGTTCATTGGCGATGTCTTTGGTGGTGAAGGTGAGGGAAAATCGAGTGTGTCCAAGCCGTCGAAAAAGTCCTCCGCACCCTTGAATTGGCTTTCATCAGATACGTCCGGTATATTTGAGCCTTGGCTATCATCTTCAAAGTCCTTATCCTGCGAAGAATCTTGCTCGGCCTGTTGTCGACGTCGCTTTTCTCCTTCCATTGCAAGTCTGATTGGCCGAACACCATGGCTCTTGAGTGTGTTGGAGTAGCGGGACAATTCAATCGCATAAGGGCGCTCTTGTATTGGCTTTCTTGGGCGAAATGACCGTTCGTAATGAAGAGCAATCTGTTGAGCAGCCTGACGCTCGGCAATAGGACTCAGATCTTGACTGGGCATCGATGTCGCATGGTCGCCCCCGAGGACCAGCGATGAGGATGGATGCGCAACATTCCGGCTGTTTTCGAACTCTGGAGCTGGAGGAGGTGATGATCGTTCAATCACTATATTCGGTATTCCATCGCTGGCAATGACGTTTTGCTGTGCTTCATTCGACGGCGTAGGCTCGGTCGTAACACTCAGTTGTTGAATGTCAAAGTTGTCGATATCAGGTAAATCTGCATCAGAGTGTATTGATGACAGAGGCGATGATGATGATGGGATATCATAAATATCAGAAGGAAAGTCGCTTCTTTCAGGCTGCTTTGGCGTTACTTCCGGTATTCGAGTAGGCGTCTTTGTTGAAAGAGCAGGGTGCGCAAGCTCTTGTGAGGAATTGGGAACATCCCAGATGTGGTGATCTTCATCCTTCTCCTCATGGTTGGCTGTATCATCTTCTCGATTGTTGGGTTGTTCGCTGGTGGTCTTATTCGTCTGCGTGATCGTTGGCAATGATGGTAATTCTTGGCTCTCGAATCCATCTTCTTCCTCAGAATCAGGGACTTCTCCCAGTTCCTTCCAGTTGCTCATTGTCCAAATGGCATTATCCTGTCGCATACATGATGTCGGGTCGGAGTTCTGAGTTTTTCGTTCAATATGACTTGAATCAGTAAAGAGATGGAATTGGAAACATCATGACTGAGAGTGGTGTTCACGGTTCAGCAGGTACGTAACTCTTTAATTGATTTAATGGCCGGGGCGTAGTGGGGAACGCGGTCGAGGAAACGGGAGACGCGTCGGGCAAGTGCAAGTGCTTACAGACACGCGAGGTCCCTTTAGAAAGTTTTAGTGGGGCCCGTTCCGGAAGCTTCAGCGCGTGCGATGCCGTGTATCCACTATAAATCGAGTCCCAATTATTTCCATTCGAGTTCGAGTCTGGCTACCCTTAACTTCACGACGTTTAAGACTTGTTCAAAACTGGAAGTTTGTCGATATACTTCAAGACTATCGCTGTCTTCTGATTTAATATACTCAAAATGCATGTCTTTGAGAGAGCATTGCCATTGGCTTTGACTGTCTTTTGCGGTGTAGTTGGAGGTTAGTTTCGCTGGAAATGCCTATTCTATCTATCAAAGTCGTCATGCTCAGTGAATTCCAGGATTTTACACCTTTCAGCCAATATTTGCAAATGATGCACAAAAGAAGGTTGACCCTCCACTGAGGTACATATTTCCTGATGAAAATGGGACCGGATACTAATAACATTCACAGTACCCGGCAAAAGACAGAATCTATAAAGGAGTCTTCACCTGCAGCAAAATAACTGCAGTCCACAGATGCGTTATTAAGCTGTCGCATAAGACCCCGTGTAATTATAAGTCAAATATTCCTGTAGGATACCCGGAGAAAATTAAAGAAGTGAGGATTCATTTGCGTATTACTTTGAGTTTGTGCTTCTATTCAATTTTGACCATCCTTCAGACCGCCCGATGATCATTGGCAATTCTATTTTTTTGAAACACGAAGGCAGAAAGTTAATGTTATTAACCAGGCAATATGGTTTCCTAACCATCTTGTCGAGTGCTTTTGAGTAAAATCTCAGAATAAGGGAGCCTCTAAACCCCAAAGCAAATTCTCCCAATCCATTCCATCCAAGTCCATATTCAATCCCATGTCGCTCAACTCTTGGACAGATGCTATGGCATGATTAGGCGTCGTACCATTTGACACCATGGCAGTTGACGAGCTGGGTGTAGGTGGAAGATTTTCACAACCCACTGGCCTCTGCCTCTCCTTGCTCACTGGCAGTGTCACTTTATGCTTCTTCATAACCTGAGTCAGTAGGTCTTGAATGCGAGCCGTAGGTCTAGAGAGTTCTTTGGCCGCCTCCAATATGTCCCATGCTTCCAACAAGTCTTGCCGTCTTTGATCTTTCTCGTCGGCATCGGCGCCTAGACAGAAGTCCAGAAGAAGAACAATACTGGCGATGAATACACTATGCAAGACCAAACATAACCTGAGCCTTGTCGAGTTAAAAGTTGTAGCTTCCTTTTCGAGCTGGTGTTCCGTTTGTATGACCATGCGTGCTGAATCAAGACACACACGCCGGGAGCGAGCATACACGGGCTCGACTGCGCCGCGGGCTAGATATGGGAGATGAAGCTTGCATCTTTGTCCGTGGACAAAGACATTCATAATATGACGCTGAATGATAAGTCCTGTTTTTTTATGTGTGTCTGTAGCAGGGAGCTGCTGCAGCTCTTCCGTACTAAACTTGAGGAATGGAGGTAGATCTTCAATGAATCGTTCGATGGCCGCATCGACTTCCAAAACAAGGTCATAGGAGTGGACATCTGGGCTTGAGGAATTTGTGAGACGCACTCGGTCGGTAAAGTTGCGGAAGACCTCAGCGAGCCGCACCCTCTGTAAGAAATAAGACATGTTGGTCGAACAATTCATTGGCTTCCCCACCAACTCTTGTCCTTCTACAAGGTCTTCATCGTCGGCATTCAGAGGTTTTCTGACATTCATTTGCCTTGGGTTGATCAGGTAGGTGCCTTCATGCGGGCCTGGAAATCGAGATATCATACTGGAAACCATTAGATCAAACGTTATTGACTTTTGAGTAGGGAGGCCTTACGCATCTGTACCGATGAGGTACCACCAAACTCGCCGAGCAGTCTCCATTTTGAGAGGACTGTATTGGGGTATTTGCACCGAAGGCGGGTTGTGAGGGTGATCCAGACGATGCAGTCCGAGGTCACGGCATATGGTGATGGAATTGAAGAAACAGTTTCGAGCTCGCGAGGAAACTCCTTCCAAGTTCAATAGGACGAAACTCACGATTATGAGCCCCTGAGCCGACTCGAGACCTGTCTCGGACCTCCGCTGAGATGCATCGAATACATCGAAGGTTGATTTGAGCCATCCGAATGATTGGTTGTTTGCCTCTGTAAAATCAGAGAAGAGAGGCGTTATGTTGTTGTCCACTGCTGTCCATGCGTATGTGACGTTAGTGCAGACTGCAAGCACCAGGAAAACTGAGCATAGCGAAACTTGTGTCCCCTTTTCAACGGCATCGTAGACCTCATCGACGAGTTTAAATAGGCTTGGAGTGTGTACGACATGATGCATAAAAGTGATGACCGAGGTGTACTTGTGAACCAGAACCTTGGTTTCATGTCGTTGGGGCAGCCAGATGCACCTTGTTGGTTCTAGAGAGAGGAAACCCGAGGGGACACTCGAGTTCTGAAAGACGTAACATGAAGGTTGTGCGATTGAGCGTATAGGGCATATGCGGAAAACAATGTTGTCAACCAATACGGATTCCTAGATAACTCATGTGAGTCGACTTGTTGAGTGGTGCCAAGACTTTTTAACTTACCGATGGCTTTGGGCCAAGGCACGAACTCTCAAGCCAAAGAGCATCAGCCGTCAAGTTCTGGACATTGACTGGCAAAGGCTGTAGAGGATCCAGTTGTGTTTGGGAAGCGACATCACTCCCTTCTACACTCGAAGGGGCTGATGAAATTGTTCGAGAGTTAGAGTCAGACTCTTTGTTTCGTTCTGCAAGAAGTGCCTCCAGCCTCTCCAATCGTGTGAGAATGTCCGCCTCCCTGCCCGCAGATGACGGTCCTCCGCCTCCGCTTACACCTCCGCCTGCACGTTTAGAAACCGGCCGTGAAGACGGGGCCGTTGCCCGGGGTGGGTCTTGAGCCTGGCATTGAACTCCGCGGCTTGTGCAATTGGAACACGGAAATTCTCTACTGCAGCGTAACTTGCGTACACGGCAGAAGTTGCACGACACAGGACGCTGACGAGGCTGACGGCCCATCGCTTCAGTTACACTGTTACAGTGTTTTTTTTTTCTTGGCTTTGTTGTGAGGAATGAATAGGCAGTGATTAAGAACGGGCAAAAATGTCATCTCCCCATGGAAACTCCGCGGAATATCCATGGCCCCGACTCCGACACGGGACAACTTATATCATTACTTCCTTACATTTATCTTTGCTTACGCCTCCTATTTGTTCGGTTTGACTGAAACTATTGGTTCAGTATGATAAATCCTTCTGGATAAATGACGAGGGTTATGACTATTACCAATCCATACCATTGTCGAGATTGGCTTGGATCATCTACACCCACTTCCCAATGACTCCTAGTCTCCAGATTGGTAGACCGGCCTCGAGTTAAGACACGGACATAAGCCGTTTGCCGTTGAGACTCCCGGTCAAATGGTCCCTTCGTTTGTAGTATGCATTAGTGTCTCTAGGAAAGCTTTAGATCTGCTGGGGATCAAGCATATAATAACAGGCCCCTTCCCAACTATTCCAAACTCCTTTTAGATCTTCAGCCTTACACGAGCATCTTCTTGCTTGATGCTGTCTATCAAAGCTCAACTTTATCGAATGAACAGGACTTACTCATAAGTGCCGAATCACTCACTCGAGTGCATACAAGACAGCATGAAACACGTCGAAGTTGACGACCAGCTGGTCAGTGCTGCCACTCCAGCACCAATACCCGAAGAGGATTTCAAGAAAAGCGAAAGAGATCTTGAAGAGGGATCAACATCAGTCGAATTCGATGACCCTCCTCCCAATGACCCCAATATTGTTAATTGGGACGGCCCTGACGACCCAGCCAACCCCCAGAACTGGTCAATGAAGAGGAAGACAATCAATGTCATTCTCGTCTCATCTGTTACATTTGTCACGTAAGAATACTTCCTTTCCTTTTGATAAAGCTCACTCATCTAACACTTCCAGGCCACTTGCGTCTTCCATCTTTGCACCAAGTATCGAGCAAGTCATGAGGGAGTTCCACTCGACAAACGAGCAGCTGGCATCGTTCATCGTCTCAGTATACCTTCTTGGTTACTGCTTTGGTCCCCTGGTCATCGCTCCTTTGTCCGAAATGTACGGCCGACTCCCACTGTACCACATCTGCAATGTTCTCTTCGTTGCCTTTACTGTGGCCTGCGCCAAGGCCCCTAACCTGGGTGGCCTTATTGCATTCCGACTCCTTGCCGGTCTTGCTGGCTCATGCCCACTTACAATCGGAGCTGGCTCGTTAGCTGATATGATCTCCAAGGAGAAGCGTGGAGCTGCCATGTCTTCGTGGGCTCTTGGACCTCTTTTCGGGCCAGTAGTTGGGCCGATCGGTGAGTGAATCTTTGGATTGAGTGATGCCACGACAAAGCTGACAACTCTAGCTGGTGGATATCTGTCGGCCGCCAAGGGCTGGCGATGGTCTTTCTGGGTTGTTGCTATTATTGTAAGTAAACTCTTATATCTTACCTCGTATATTGAACCAAAGGCTAACATTGGTTATCAATAGGCTGGTGCGATCACGATTGTTGCTTTCATCTTCATGAGAGAAACATATGCGTATACTCTTCTCGAGAAAAAGGCCAAGAAGCTTCGCAAAGAAACAGGAAATACCAAGCTTCGGTCAATCCTTGACAATGGCACTACCACGAAGGAAGTCTTCCGTTTGGCTATCACAAGACCAACCAAGATGCTTCTCTTCGCGCCCATCGTGTCGCTTCTATCATTCTATATGGCTCTGGTGTACGGGTATCTCTACCTCCTCTTCACAGCCATGCCCATACTCTTCGAGGGAGAATACCATTTCTCAAGCGGATCAGTTGGTCTGTCTTACATCGGCATCGGAGTTGGCTCCCTGACAGGGCTTTTCATTTCTGGGGCATCAATAGACCGCTTCGCTCAATATCTTACCATCAAGAATGGCGGAGAGGCCAAGCCAGAGTATCGGCTTCCATTCATGGGGGGAGCTTGCTTCATTATTCCGGCTGGCTTATTCATGTTTGGATGGTCTGCTGAGCATAAAGACCATTGGATTGTGCCCATCTTTGGCACTGCATTCTTGGGATGTGGTATGATCATCGTATTTGTAAGTAATATACAGGTTGCAACCCGAATCCAGCTCACTGACTTCTTATCAGATGTGTATCTCAGTTTACCTGGTTGATGCATACATTCAGTATGCTGCATCTGCCATTGCTGCAAGCACTGTACTTCGATCACTGGTTGGTGCCTTGCTACCCCTAGCTGGCCGAAGTATGTACAAGAGCCTAGGTTATGGATGGGGAACCTCATTGCTGGGCTTCATTGCAGCTGCAGCAATCCCATTGCCGTTTATCTTTTACAAGTACGGCGAAAGGATTCGAAGAAAGAACTTGTTTGATGTCAAGTTCTAGGTGGATAGACAATATGCGTATTTATATTATGATTGTAAGCTTTTGGGGGAAGTTATTGATAAACGAGCAAAAGTCGGCATTAAGATCTCAGACGGGCAGTTAGCATCATCTCCATTCCGTATAGATAGAGTAGGAAGCACACTTGCAATCACCAGCTATAGGTGATGGTTAATAAGAACAAGGGTAGCAACTCCATATGTGTTCATCACTGTTCTCAGCCTCGTAACACGGGGACTCTTGCCAGATTCTGACATATTTACGTCTTGAGAGCCTATGGCAGATCTCAAGATCCGAAGCCTGCCGGAATCAGCTGAGTGGACATGGTGTTTACTGTTGATCCTTGTTCTGTAACTGGTGAATGTCACCGTCTTCATCGCGACTTGGAACTTTCGTATGAGTGAGTGTGTGAGTGAGTAAGTAAGGGAATGTAACTCTTGGATTCACAAAATATGCGGTGAAACCTTGGACAAATCTGAAACCGCTTCATCTTGATGATTGTCATACGCATCAATGTCATGTCCAATGTGACATTTCGTGACATTTCGTGACATCTGATCCATGCCGTTGGGTTCAGCGTCTTGTAAGCTTTGGCCAATCATGGACAAGGCGATTTCATCAGTTCGTGCAAAACCGGCAACAAGGAAGATAATAAGTCACGTGATCCGAAAATGCACCAATCCAAGTCCGAGGCAAGAGGGACCCATCGTATGATTGCTCCCGTCTTGCTAATTCTGACATTCCCCGAATGCCTTAACTCGCCTTCTTCTCCACGAAACCTCACTCGAACTCGAACTCGCACTCCACGCTCTCGAGCGCACCAATTGAGCTTCTCTCCCTCCCGTCTCGTCATCGCCGATTACCTCACATATACCGTTCACGATGCTGCGCACATCAGCCTCCAACCTGCTGCGCAAGAGCCTGGTGCGCAGCACTCCCGCCCTGGCCTCCCGAGCTGCCTCGACTCACGCCATCTCTAACCCGACCCTCGCCAACATCGAGAAGCGATGGGAGGGCATGCCTCTCCAGGAGCAGGCCGAGCTCTGGATGGCTCTGCGTGATCGCATGCAGTCCAACTGGACCGAGCTGACCCTCCAGGAGAAGAAAGCTGGTGCGTCACAAACTCTCCTCCACTGCGAAAATACCTCCATCCCGCCCGCGTAGCCGAGATATTGGGTCACAACCACCACAACACATCACAACACACGCTTCAGCCTTGTCAACCATTGACGATTCATTTAACAACACCTCAATTGCATAGCTTCAGCCTTGCATTGGACCCTCCACCAGCCTCAATTGCATCATGTAGAACCCAAGCGCCCAATTCGTCTTCCTGATTGGTAGATGGGGCTTCGATATAGCTTTACCCGTTACATCAACGGCCCATTCCCTGCATCACTATGTATAACTGCGTCACAACCATAAAACTAACTCAAACTCTCTCAACAGCTTACTGGATTGCCTTCGGTCCTCACGGTCCCCGCGCTGTCGACCCCCCTGGAACCGGTGCCCGCGTCGCCTGGGGTGTCTTCATTGGTCTCGCCGCCAGTGTCGCTCTCTTCGGTGCTGTCCGTGTTGTCGCCAAGCCCGCTCCTTACACCATGACCCAGGAGTACCAGGAGGAGACCAACGAGTTCCTCAAGGTATGTCCCATCTCGTCTACATCGCATTTGGCCACCTGGCTAACAAGGGCTTTCAGAACCAAAAATCCGATCCTTTCACCGGTATCACCTCCCCTGGTTATGCTGGCAAGGGTATGGTCCAGTCTCCCCCCAAGGGCAACTAAATTCAATACACAACATCGTTTCCTTTGTGCTAGAAGTTGGAGTGACTCTACGGAGACGTATTGATGTGTAAAAGGGCCTCTGGTGTGCATGGGCATGACTAGGGGTTTCGAGGTCGCTCCAGAGATATCAAGTCCTCTTGGTGTAAATACTGTACTACAACAACGCAACCCGAGTCGAGTCATTTGTTTGATTGAATTTGTTCGCTTGCCTATCTCTGTGGGAGCATACCCAAAACTCTGCCTGACCATTCTGTCGGCATTAAATATAGTTAATCAAAACAGTAATTGCTCCAATACGCCTCGTTCCCAATGATGTTGAAGACGATACTTAGCCACCGCTCTGTCCTGCTTCTCGATACTTTTCAAATGTGTTGTCTGGTTCCCCCTTGGCCGGGTTCATCTCTTCTACCTGCATTCTTCTGTCCACCTCAAACCGGCCATCCTTGCCCCAGTATCCTGCCTTCTCCGTTCCCTTCACGCATGCCTCAGTAATGAGTACGTAAGGCATCGGAGCGTCAAACATGGGTTCTGCTAGGACACGCTCCATTTCCATCTTGAGACCTCGAGCCCCTGTTTCTGAAGCAGCAGCTCGCTCCGCGATAGCGTATAACGATTTCTCTGTGAAGAATAGTCGCGAAGGGTACGTCTCAAAAAGAGCGGTATACTGAGCAACAAGGCTGTTTCTGGGTTCGGTCAGAATACGCAAGAGATCTTCCTTAGAAAGAGGACTAAGAGCACAGATATTGTGCAGACGCCCTATCAACTCAGGAATGAAACCGAAGCTTTGGAGATCAGCAGGAGTGGTAAGATCCAACGGTGTGAACGATGAAGCTGATTGAGGGTTGTGGTGAGGTAAATGCGTATATGTTTCTGCCGGTAGAGTTTGCTTGTTGCCGGACATAGATGAGCGGCCCCGGAGCTCTCCGCCGAATCCCATCGTCGGTCTTGCGACTCTCTTCAGGACGGCCTTGTCTAACCCGACAAAAGCGCCACAGAACACAAAGAGAATGTTAGTAGTGTCAATGGTATACTGGTCAACCTTGCCACCGGGAGGAGCTGCCTGAGGAGTCGAGGAAGATGGCCCGGATGCGCTATAGTTCGTCGTAATAGGTGGCGTAGATCGTGATGAGCGGTTGTCCTTGACATTGATGGTGACTTTTGTTCCCTCAACGAGCTTCAGCAGCGCCTGTTGCACACCTTCACCCCCAACATCCCGACCAGTAGTCGTTTCTCGCCTTGCAATCTTGTCGAATTCATCTAGAACAACAATACCGTGCTCTGTTGCCTTGATGTCATAATTGGCTTCGATAAGGAGTCGCTCAATGCAGGTCTCAACGTCCTGTCCTATGTATCCAGCCTGAGTGAAGGAGTTGCAGTCACAAATTGAAAAGGGTACGTTTATCTTTTTGCTTAGTGTTCTAAGTTCTGTCAGTATAATCATTCTGGTAGTTGATAGAAGAAGACAGACTCTAGTATGTAAGTTTTGCCAACACCCGTGGGACCGACCAGAAGGAGATTACTCTTGTCTATCTTGACGTGATCGGGAACTGTTATATCCTCTGCAACATAGAGATGATCCATTGGGTCGTCATCGAATTCGTGGTTATCGTGAAGCCCACGGACGGACTCATTATGGCCTGGGAACTCATCTTTTAGAGTATCAGCAACGTAGCGCTCGGGGACAGAACCATGTACACGCTGACCTTCGACAGGGTGTATCTCACGACGTTTCTGATGCAGTTCTCGGTCTCTCGCAAACCTCTGGCGCATCACCTTATCCCGCCTATTCCGGTCTTCGTGCTCATGTTGGTGTCTTCGTCGCAGATTCTGGTAGTGGTTGAAGATGGTTGCACATATTGTCTTCTTGGCCCGGTCCTGGCCAACAACATAGTCGTCTACTCTTTTCTTCAGATCGCGTGGGTAGAACTGTGGTACGCCAAAGTTGGTCTTGTTGAACATGGGGCCACGCCCCGCATCGACTGATGGGTCATAGCTGCTACTGAAGCCTGAATTGAAGTCGTTGTTCCGTCGTGAAGCTATAGGGGAGCCTGATATATAACGATGTTGTTGTCGGAGTCGAGAGTTGTAGGAGGATACGCAACGTGTCGTAGTAGGTACCGGTCGTGGGGCACAGCGCGAGAGATGGCCAAGACAGCAACGAGCGGTAGGGAGGGCCCTTACGAAGGGCGACATTATGATATATATTCAATTTTCATAATAGTCAAGGATGATACAAAGCGGAGCGTCAGGCGACAGTCGACCGAGTTGTAGTATATCTGGGCCGACGATGACGGGATGCGGGGATCGGTTACAGCTTAATGCGGTCGTGCGAGAGCAAGGCCGACGATAGAACCTATCGATTTGATAGCATGGAAATGGTTACAGTGAGGTTGATTATAGGACTGCCGTAGGGACGATGCTTCTATGATTGCAGTTCAGGAATCGAAGATTATGTGATACACGACCTTTGTCTGACCTCCAGCTCTAGGACCCGTCCGCTATCGGGGCCGGGTAGTTAGACGCTTGCAAACCTTAGAGCCCAGGCCAACCGTCAAGGCAACTGCGCGCAGGAGCTGATAGCGAGCAGCAGCCACTGACAGGCCTAGATTGCGGTCCTGTCCCCGCTAAACAAGCCGGGCCGACATGGGGGATCTGATACTAGCCCCCGGCCTCCCCAAGCACCCTAAAGCACAAACTATTTGCTCCATGAATTTGATGGGACCCGTCCGAACTGCACAATGATTCTCGCGCAACATCATAAGAGTCTTTTACAGGAAGTGGCGATATTGCGAGACTCTCGGTTGGGTCCAGTGTCACCCTCTCTCAACCACATGTTGAGCGTTGCAGGCACATAAACTGAAAATGCCTTCCATTTAAGGGACAGCGTGCAGATACGTACTGTAGCCCTTGGGAGAAATTCACCATTCGCGACGTCATCCCAACTTATCGATAAAGCTCTGTGTGGGCAACCTGAACTGAAACTGAAAGGTTGGTTACCTTAGGCGAATGAGCTAGATAGGAGGTTACAAGGTCTCTGATATGATAATTCTACTTCTGTTGCCACAATTTTCTGATTCTTCATCTTATTTTTCAAGCCTCTTTTCATCTGGAAAGCTGCTATAATATTCTCTGTGTTTCTGTGTCGATTCTTCATCTCCCTCAATTGTGTCTCAGTCGAAGCTCAACAATTGTCTGAAGCTTGCAACACCAATATCCCGACTACCCCGCCCACCTTGAGACCTACCTACCATCCTCCCTTCTACAACCGCGTCGTATTGTCAATTCAACTTTGAAAAATGGCCGCAATTGTTGAAAACTCGTCCAATTCCCTGGACCCCAATCACTCAAGCGGTGCTGCGGGTGACATTCCTAACGATGGTACAGGTATGTCCATGCACGGCCTGACATGTGATGATCTGATAGTCAAGAACGCCACGCTCATGATGCATTCTAGGCGTTGTAAAGCTCGATCCTTGGCTGGAGCCCTTCAGCGAAGCCCTAAGAAGGCGCTTTTCCAAGACTCAAGATTGGATCAAGACCATCAACGACACCGAAGGTGGTCTTGAGAAGTTCAGCAGGGTAAGCTCCCAGCTTCCAATTCGTCGAGTCGCGTTATGATACTTATTGTCTATAGGGCGCTGAGAAATTTGGCTTCAACGTCGATGCTAATAACAACATTGTCTACCGTGAATGGGCGCCCAATGCCACTGCCGCGTTCCTGATCGGCGACTTTAGTACGTTTCCAAACTCAATCATGTATACGTGCGCTTACACTATTTGCTTTAGACAACTGGGACCGCAACGCTCATCCCATGACCAAGAACGATTTTGGCGTCTTCGAAATTACAATTCCTGCTAAAGATGGACAGCCTGCCATTCCTCACAATTCCAAAGTCAAGGTATGCCAAAATCCAGACACAATTGCAAGACACCATATCTAATATGTATACCTAGATCTCGCTCAACTTGCCCAATGGTGAGCATGTTGATCGACTTCCGGCTTGGATCAAATACGTGACACAGGATTTGTCTGTATCTCCGGCATACGATGCCCACTTCTGGAACCCTCCAGCCTCCGAGACCTACAAGTTCAAGAACTCTCGACCCAAGAAACCCGCAAGCGTTCGTGTGTATGAAGCGCATGTCGGCATCTCCAGCCCTGACCAGCGGGTTGCGACTTACAAGGAGTTTACCAAGAACATGCTTCCGCGAATAAAAAATTTGGGTTACAATGTGATTCAATTGATGGCTGTGATGGAGCATGCGTACTATGCCAGCTTTGGTTATCAAATCAACAACTTCTTCGCAGCTAGTAGTCGATATGGAACTCCCGAGGACCTCAAGGAGCTCATTGACACTGCTCACGGCCTCGGAATTACTATGCTTCTCGATGTTGTCCACAGCCACGCTTCCAAGAACGTGCTCGACGGTATCAACGAGTTCGACGGTACCGATCACCAATACTTCCATGGTGGTGGCAAGGGCCGACACGATCAATGGGACAGCCGGCTTTTCAACTACGGCCACCATGAGGTGATGCGGTTCTTGCTGAGCAACTTACGTTTTTGGATGGATGAGTACCAATTTGATGGTTTCCGGTTTGATGGAGTAACCAGCATGCTATATGTTCATCATGGCATGGGCACGTAAGTAGCACTATCACCGTCTGCTCGAACTGTCATACTAATTCCAAACAGGGGCT
Organism: Fusarium hostae; assembly: GCA_002234235.1. Taxonomy (NCBI): domain Eukaryota; kingdom Fungi; phylum Ascomycota; class Sordariomycetes; order Hypocreales; family Nectriaceae; genus Fusarium; species Fusarium hostae. The sequence goes on along the minus strand of NJCR01000488.1, from coordinate 115,823 downwards.
TCTCCGGCGGCTATCATGAGTACTTCGGCGCAGATGTTGACGAGGAGGCAGTTGTCTATATGATGCTTGCAAACGAGATGTTGCATGATCTCTACCCAGAAGTCATCACCATTGCTGAGGATGTCTCTGGTATGCCAGCACTTTGCCTGCCACTTTCTCTTGGTGGCGTTGGATTCGACTACCGCCTTGCCATGGCCATTCCTGACATGTGGATCAAGATCCTTAAGGAACTCAAAGATGATGAATGGGATATTGGCAACATCTGTCACACGCTTACCAACCGTCGACACGGCGAAAAGACTATCGCGTACGCTGAGAGCCACGACCAGGCGTAAGTTCATGCTCACTTCACTTGTTTCGCGTTCAGCTGCTAACATCAGCACAGCCTCGTCGGTGACAAAACACTCATGATGCATCTGTGTGACGCTGAAATGTATACAAACATGTCTACACTGTCACCCCTGACTCCTGTCATTGATCGTGGTATGGCGCTCCACAAGATGATTCGGCTGGTGACACACGGCCTTGGAGGAGAGGGATACCTGAACTTTGAGGGCAACGAGTTTGGTCACCCTGAGTGGCTCGACTTCCCACGCGAGGGCAACAACAACTCATTCTGGTATGCTCGACGACAGCTCAACCTTACGGATGATCCCTTGCTCCGATACAAGTTCCTCGATCATTTTGACCGCTTGATGAACCAGACTGAGGCAAAGTATGGTTGGCTACATGCGCCTCAGGCGTATATCTCATTGAAACATGAAGGTGACAAGGTCATTGTCTTTGAGCGTGCTGGTCTGGTATTTATCTTCAACTTCCACCCAACCAACAGCTTCAGCGACTACCGTATCGGAATCGATGTCGCAGGGACTTACCGTGTCGTTCTCAACACAGATAGCAAGGATGTTGGCGGCCACAACCGTGTCGACGAGAGCACACGATTCTTCACTACCCCCATGGAATGGAACAACAGGAAGAACTGGACTCATATCTATATTCCCTGCCGAAGTGCCTTGGTAAGTGAACCCAGTTTCGAAAATAATTGTTTGCGTTTCCTAACACGGTCTTGCAGGTTCTGGCTCTTGAGTCCACAATTTCCCAGCACTCTTGAGTAGGGATGATAAGAGATGGGGAAGGGGACGTGGTGAAGCTGCGAGAAGAAGTATCTGACTAGAGTGATTCCTTCATTTGGCGGGGACTGTTACACAGTGCGTCGTTATTGAGATGAGGCCCTGATTAGTGTCTCTGGTTTGTTTTGTGTTGCAGATAAATTATAACATCTGAAATAATAAAAGTCGACAGTCAAAAATAGTAACTTTAATGTCCTGACTGATACTTCTTTTGCCAATCGCGAGGAACGAGGCTGACATGATCAATAGCAACATGGCTCTGTCTGTAGCCTTGTCAGTTGTGGTGGGGCTCTGACGATGCTCGGATTTTTCGGCTCGGTTATTCGGGAATGGATCGAAACAGGAAGAAGCAAAGCTCATTGTTTAAAGCATTGGAGCAAATTCAATGGTAGGAGGCATTGGATTGGGAGAATATTGGTTCTTAGTGATGGAAGAAAATCGCATCTGCAATTGATAACCGAGACATCACTGTCTTGAATGGGTATAAGCGTCATTTGAAGCCCGGTTACCGAAGCTAATCTTGATGTCGTCAGGGTGTTGAGATTCGAACCGGGGTCGGTTAATGGGGGAAACGGTCAAGGGGGAAGAAAAAAAGTTGGAAAAGAGATAATTGGCAAACCTCAGCACCAAAATTCAGATGGGCCACCTAAAACTTGTGACTAGCAATAGCCGGCCGTCATTGGCTGGAATCAGGACCATCTCGGCGTGGATAATGGATAGACCAATAGGGTTAGACGCTTGAGGGAAGAGGACGGGTTGCCCCAGAAAAGTCCTTGAATTGACAGCATCTCTTGACACGGACTTGGTTGAAGGTGGTGATGTTTGAAATCATGATATCTATGGAATCTAGCCTACATTCAACGCATTGACTTAATCAGGCCGCACGCGCAGTCTTCATTGGGGTGTTTGTTTGTATGAAGTACTTCCGTGGTCTTCGGATCATCAGCCAATCCATCTTGAGCTTCCACCACCATCTTATAGAACTAGGCAACCCCCCGGGAGCAAGAAAACTTCAGACTCTAGAAGACAATGCCAAAATAAACTCATCAAAGAGGCCCCTAAAATTTAGGCTAATTTACCTAAATCTTTTTATCATTTAGGATTGAGGTCCTAAGTTTTATTGCCTCCCCTGGGCAGCACACAGGTAAACAAAGCCAGGTCAATGCTACTTTCCCCGCTCTGTTTTGCATCTTCCCCCTCAGAATGACATCCAGGGGATTGGTTGCTGCAAGATCATTGATGCCTTCGACTTCAACAATTGATGGTCAATTTTATGTACCAAGTCAAGAAAGAGGTAACTGAGTGAAGATTCGCCTTCGGATATGCATCGAAGTTCAGTCATTGACCCTTGTAAGGAAGAATGGATCGGTCCCACGGTTGAGTTGAAGATGAGATAGAACCTAAGCCATTTAATGCCTGCAGGCCTAAGTAATAAGGACTCGGTGACGACCATAAGGCATCTCTCCGCTGTCGCTGTTGGTTTACACTGGGTTGGCCCCAAAAATGTCTGGCTCCGAGTGGCCTTCTTGCGAGACAACCGCTATGGTTTTAGGTGGAAGCGCCAGGTCTGCGAATAATCCCGTCGTGTTCATCCCGGGAAATTGTCGGCATCGCAGCTTCCCCAGTGGGGCCAGAGGTAATTTCGGGCTAGCGTTCCACGTGACGCTCTTTGAAAGCTCTAACCGACCAAGTCGTCCTCCCGAGCAAAACTGCTCACCTCCCGTAAAAGTTCTCCCTCAGCTTCAACCAACCTCTCTCCACTCCCATCTCTGATCGCTCTTTGTCATCTGGCAAGATGTTCAAGAGGTGAGTAATGATCGCGAGAACGAATGTCGATAATTTTTCGATGACGTTCCCCTCCCAATTGAAGCCCAATTGAGCTGACCCTTGTGTTTTTTCCTCGGCAGCGGCATTTCCTCCTTCGCCCGCGCGGCTCACCCGGCCGTCCTCCCTCGACGTGCCCTCCGACCTTCCTCTCTCCGAGTCCCCATCTCCAGCCGATGGGCGAGCACTGCCAGCGTTGGCACCGGCAAGATTCACCAGGTGAGAACGAGCCGCTCCTCATTCAATTCCGGTCGCCCGGGCAATACCGACCGCACAAGAACTCCGTGCTAACCCGACTGTTCGCAGGTCATCGGTGCCGTCGTCGACGGTTAGTCAATCATCTATCACAGGCTCCCGATGAGCCTGGCACGACACGGCGAAATTAATACTGACATTATTGCAGTCAAGTTCGATACTCAGAAGCTCCCCGCCATTCTCAACTCTCTCGAGACTGAGAACAATGGCCAGAAGCTTGTTCTCGAGGTTTCCGTATGTTCACAACCAATTGCCTCATATGACTGGTCAATTTTAACATCCTTCAGCAACATTTGGGTGAGAACGTCGTCCGTTGCATTGCTATGGACGGTACGTCACGATCGCTTCCAAATTTCTCGTATGTGAAACCCCTAACACATTTTTGCAGGTACTGAGGGTCTCGTCCGAGGTGCTTCCGCCCAGGACACTGGTGCTCCCATCACCATTCCTGTCGGTCCCGCCACTCTTGGCCGTATCATGAACGTCACTGGTGACCCCATTGACGAGCGTGGTCCCATCAAGACTGACAAGCGCCTTCCTATCCACACCGAAGCCCCCGAGTTCGTCGAGCAGTCCACCTCTGCTGAGGTTCTCGTTACTGGTATCAAGGTCGTCGATCTTCTTGCTCCTTACGCCCGTGGTGGAAAGATTGGTCTCTTCGGTGGTGCTGGTGTTGGCAAGACTGTGTTCATTCAGGAGCTCATCAACAACATCGCCAAGGCCCACGGTGGTTACTCCGTCTTCACTGGTGTCGGAGAGCGAACCCGTGAGGGTAACGATCTGTACCACGAAATGCAGGAGACTTCCGTCATTCAGCTTGATGGCGAGTCCAAGGTCGCCCTGGTCTTCGGTCAGATGAACGAGCCCCCTGGAGCCCGTGCCCGTGTCGCCCTTACTGGTGTAAGTAGATAGTGCCCTCCCTTCCTGTTATACCTTCCCCCCCCCCCCAGACATAGAGTTGTACCTGCCTCGACAGTATCATGGCGTGTCGACTGCGGAGAGTCACTCCAGTCTCAGCACGCCCTCGACAAGCACCTCGCTTCCCAGGCTCATGCAGACGTCCTTGCTGGCGTCCAGCCTTCCCCTATCTCTGCTTCTGCCCAGAACGTTAAAGTCAAGAGACAAGAGAACTTAGAGAAGGGTCTATATACCTGTCTTCCTTGCAACAAGTCGTTTGCCAACGAGTGGGGTTTAAATCGACATAACGGAACGCCTTTACACAAGCGGCGAGCTGCTGCTCATACTACATCATGATCAACTACAGACGCCTTTCTTGGACATATAACTAACGACATATCTCGAACAGTTAACTGTGGCTGAATATTTTCGCGACGAGGAGGGTCAGGACGTGCTGCTCTTCATTGACAACATTTTCCGTTTCACTCAGGCCGGTTCCGAGGTGTCTGCCCTTCTCGGTCGTATCCCCTCTGCCGTCGGTTACCAGCCCACCCTCGCCGTCGACATGGGTGGTATGCAGGAGCGTATTACCACCACCACCAAGGGTTCCATTACCTCCGTCCAGGCCGTCTACGTCCCTGCTGACGATTTGACTGATCCTGCCCCTGCCACCACCTTCGCTCATTTGGACGCCACCACTGTCTTGTCTCGTGGTATCTCTGAGTTGGGTATCTACCCCGCTGTCGACCCTCTCGACTCGAAGTCCCGTATGTTGGATCCCCGAGTTGTCGGTCAGGAGCACTACGACGTCGCCACCCGTGTCCAGCAGATCCTCCAGGAGTACAAGTCTCTTCAGGATATCATTGCTATTCTGGGTATGGATGAGTTGTCTGAGGCCGACAAGCTTACTGTCGAGCGTGCCCGTAAGATCCAGCGTTTCCTGAGCCAGCCTTTCACTGTCGCCCAGGTTTTCACTGGTATCGAGGGTAAGCTCGTCGACCTTAAGGAGACCATCAACTCCTTCAAGGCCATCCTCAACGGTGAGGGTGACAGCCTTCCTGAGGGTGCCTTCTACATGGTTGGTGACTTCGCCTCCGCCAAGGCCAAGGGTGAGAAGATTCTTGCTGAGCTTGAGGGTCAGTAAGGGGTTTAAGTATTGAAGTTAATGCCGCGGGAGACGGGAGGAGAGAAATAAAGGACCTGTGTATAGAGAAGAGGAACAAAGGTCCCGGGAGGTTTCTCATAAGCTCCACCAAGTCTCTTATGTGAGCTGTGTACTAAGAAATCAACAAAATTCCTCTTGTAGCCATATCAAGCTTTTCTTTTTTACTAAAAGTGATCCATTCTGACTTATCTTTGATGTGACGAGTGACTGCGTAATGATGCTCGATATCTACACTGAATTACAGTCCATGTCACGCTTGGCTTATTTCAGTCTGACTACTTAATGTCAGACTAAGGAAATTCTCTTAGGCTTCATATCTCCATGGACTCCGGATGGAGATGATGAGTTTGGTGAATCTTCCAGGACGGTGTGTCAGTGATTATGAGAGTGATGCACATAGCCAAACCTCGCGATGAGTTGGTCAGTTGCAGAAGTGGAAAGTTACTGATTATATACAAATTTGATTCTATTCTTGCTGAAGAAGAAGACCTTAAGTCTCACGGGTATCCAATAAATCGTTCCCAAACATCCTCTCGCTTCCTGACTCCCTGTGTTCTATTGATTCTTTCAAATTGTCCATCATTTAATTTGCTCGGTCATGGATCGAATGTAAAGGTCGAGTTCATGTCGGTCCTCCATTTCTCAATAGCCTCACCCTTTGTTATAACTTGCCCTCTTGAATCCATGAGCACGAGCTTCTTCTCGGCAGGTATCCACTCAACACGTCTTCCCTTCTCGTCAACAAGGGTGATAGATGCCGTGGGATCTAATCGTAGGCTGTTGGGTTTTCGCGGTGACCAATTTGGATCTTCGAACAAAACTCTTCCAAGCTCAAGCTCGCCTTCGATGAGGCGTGCCATGTGTGGGACGAGAAGATATTGCTGCCACTCTAGGCCGATATGCTCGCAAAGATCCCGCAGTGAACGATTTCCGACATTCTTTATCCACCAGATATCTGATGGGAACTTGAGAAAAGCCGCATAGTAAGCGAGAATGATGAGAGCTCGGGGGCGTAATTCGCGTGCGAGTTGGACGAAGGGTCGGGGCACAAAGGTGAACCAGGTGATGATCCGTAGCATCATGGTGGGCCCGAAGCCATCGTGTAAGTTCTGATATAGAGAGCCGAGAAATTGAAGTGTCTCGTAGTAGGTTTCCACGTTGAGATAGTCTGGATCGCTGGGCTCGATGGAGTTGAGCATGGAGACAAGGCAGGCAGGAATGTGGTTTGTGGCCTGCTCAACGTCGACAGAAGGTCTGTTGAACAGACAGTAAAGGCCCGAGTCAATGAGTTTCTCGACACCCATGAGGTCAATGACGAGGCCAATGCCCCTCCAGACAATCATCCAATCGATCAAGTAAAGCTTTTTACCATCTTCGTCGCGGAAGTTTTGAGATGACAAAGCAGTGAGCAATAGAGAGTTGGCTAGTAACGCTGGGAACGTCTCAGGCTGTGCTTTTTCTACGGCCAGACGATATCCCTCAAAGGAACGAGCGCGATAGGTGAGGGCGCGTGCAGGGTCGTGGCTCAACTCAAGACTTTGCATGTGAAGACTTGCAAGACCAAATAACGAATCCATAAGAAAGGGGTTCTCAAAAGCAACCTGGACCATTCTGTTTCTTAGAACTTCGTTAATTGGGTTCGAGTGTCCCTGGTCGACTGAGAAAGAGGTACACGTTGAGCTGGTGTAGAACCAGAGTAGCTTCATATCTGTCACGTTCATTTGACCATGGCGGAATACGGGCGAGACGGTCAACGGCCCAACCTCTTCCATGGGGTCATCTCCAGAGGAAATAGAGACGGCATCTGGTGAAGGAGCATTCTGAGAAGCGGATGGGGGTTCTGGCGGGCGTTGAGGAGAATTGGTGATGTTGTTATTTGAAGAGGGAGTAGTTGATGCTGCGGGAGTCGGATACACGCAATCAGCCTTGCGCAATCTGCATGATCGACAGACAGGACGAGCCTCGTCGCATTTAACCTTGCGAGCTTTACAGTTGCGACATCCTGTTCGCGACTTCTTGTGAGGTCGTTTAGAATGGTAGGGCTTATTGTTATCGTAATTAGGCGGCGATCCTTCTGGGCTTTCCGACTGGGGTTGCTCTGATGAGGTCTGAGAGGTGTCCATGGCTGATGAGACTATAACATGGTCATATGTAGCAACAGTTAGTTATCACAGATGGATGGATGGGACGGAATTATGTATGAGATGAAAGAGGTGTCTTGATTTAGTAAGAGTGAGTTGATTTTCATGCTAGCATGGATGGATGAATGAGTTGCTGACAAGGCCTCGCCCACCAACAGCGGAAACCCCGCGTGTGTGTCTCAGGGCCAAACAAGGCTTAGCAGCACTCCAAGTTAGTTCCATTGCAGCTGTGACTGGATGACGACTCTAGTCTATGATGACGATGAGATCTGTATAGAAGGATTCGGGTAGACGGGCCCTGAAATCCAATGTTGTCCGAGGTATTCCAGGGCTATTGAGTCCTTCCCTATCTCTTTGAGCGGCATAAGGCATCCACGATGTCACGACAGGGGTGGGGGCCAATCAAAATGACCGTAATGGCTGGTACCTCCGCCTATACCTAAATTAGCATATAATAGAAATACTAATAGTTAGAATTATTATAAATCGCTATATTATATACTTTATACCTATATATAGTCTATAGACCTTATATATTTCTTAATATAGATTATAAATAATCTTTTTTTTTTCTTTTTTTTAAAAAAATTAAATTTATCTTTATTAATAATATGCATAATAAGCTTATGGATTAAACAAGCATGTGGATCAGTTCTACTTTTACCTTTAAGGCAGTTTTTTAAATAATTCTTAAAAACTCAAATTAAGCTGAAAATAGCTAAGACTTTAATAGTTTATAAATAAGTCTTAAAATAAGCTATATTTATTTTCCTGGATTTTTAAAAAATTCCTATATAGCTATAAACTTTAAAGTCTATTTATATTATAAAATATATTGTATTTTAAGGTTTTCTATATAGATAAAATTACTTAAAAATCTATAAATAATACTTTTAAATATAAATAATTATACTATTTTAAGAAATAATTTTTCTAGATTTTTAGCTAATTTATTTACTTACTTAAATCCTATAGGGTAAGCTATTTTTAGCTGTACAGTGTACTTATCTATATACTTATTTAATCCACAAGCTTATTGTATATATTAGCCTTTATAAGCTAAATATAAAGAAAATCTATCTTTTCTTTAATAAATATAATTAATATCTCTTTATAGATAATTTTATTAAACTTCTTAATTATTAATATCTTCCTCTTTTTCTATATAGTCTCTTTTTTTAATATAATCTTTAATAATATATTTATTAAAAATAATATTATAAATATACTTCTTTTAAGCTTAAAGTATAATATAAGGCTTTTAATAAAGCTATTATATTTTCTTCTATGAAATAAAGCTATTTATAAGTATAACTTTAAGAAAAAAAAAATATTTATTAAGAATTATATTAAAATTAATATTAATATTTTATATAAAACTGTATTTAATTATTATAATTAATATAATTTATTTTATTATTATATTAAGTAGTAATAATAAAAATAAAAATTATCTTAAAGTTATTATTATTAAAGACTTATTATAAGTATTATAACTTTATTTTTATATTTTTTTAATAAGCTTTTTTCTCTTTTTTAATATATATTTATAAAAAGCTTTATTAAGTATAGTTAAAAAAGAATATAATATTTTTTTTTAAATAATTTAAATAATTTAAAGAGAGAAAAAAAAAATTAATAAAGAAAATATAAATAAAGCTATTTATATTTATTTATTTTATATTAAGGTTAAATATACTTTATTATATTATAAAGCTATATTATTAAAAACTTTTTTAATCTCTTTTATATATTTTATTTTAATAATAATATTGCAATTAAGGTATATTATATTTATAGTATTATAGCTAAGCTATTAAAAAAGGCAAAAGAGCTATAATAATAATATTTTTTTTTTAATTTATTTATAAAAGAAATTATATATTTATTTATAATTAAATTTATCTTTAAAGAATAAAGCTTAATAAATACTTTTTATATATAATTAAATTATTTTTTAATTATTTAAAAGGTTTTTAAAAAGTTATTTTTATTTTTTATATTAAGCTTTATATTATTAAAAGTATAAAAATACTTTATAATTAGCTTAAACTTCTATAATAATATAAAC